>SJYB01008227.1:0-13798 GCA_006408585.1 Antidorcas marsupialis | reverse complement strand
GACCTTTTCCAGTCCTGTGGCCACTGCTGAGTTTTCCAAATGTGCTGGCATACTGAGTGCAGCATTTTCACAGCATCATCTTTCAGGATTTGAAACAGCTCAACTGAAATGCCATCACCTCCACTAGCTTTGTTTGCAGTGATGCTCTCTAAGGCCCACTTGACTTCACATTCCAGGATGTCCGGCTCTAGGTGAGTGATCACACATCATGTTATCTTGGTCATGAAGATCTTTTTGTATGGTTCTTCTGTGTATTCTTGCTACCTCTTAATATCTTCTGCTTCTGTTAGGTCCATACCATTTCTGTCCTTTATCGAGCCCATCTTGCAATTTCAGTCGTAGACATATACACTGTGGTCCATACTGTAGGTACAATAAGGTTGATAGGAGCATTCCAGTCATAACCCCAAAATGAAAAACCCCAATNAAATGCCATCACCTCCACTAGCTTTGTTTGCAGTGATGCTCTCTAAGGCCCACTTGACTTCACATTCCAGGATGTCCGGCTCTAGGTGAGTGATCACACATCATGTTATCTTGGTCATGAAGATCTTTTTGTATGGTTCTTCTGTGTATTCTTGCTACCTCTTAATATCTTCTGCTTCTGTTAGGTCCATACCATTTCTGTCCTTTATCGAGCCCATCTTGCAATTTCAGTCGTAGACATATACACTGTGGTCCATACTGTAGGTACAATAAGGTTGATAGGAGCATTCCAGTCATAACCCCAAAATGAAAAACCCCAATGTTCATAAACTATAGACTAGTTAAAGAAATTAAAGCTTATTTGTACAATGGAATACAGCAATCAACAAATGAACTACAGCTGCACACATTCATATAGACTGATCTTACAAACATAATGTTGAAAATGTAAACTAGCTAGAATTTGCATGGCCAGGATGTGGAAGCAACCGAAATGTCCATCGACGGAGGAATGCATAAAGATGTGGTGCTTATATAATAAACATGGGATATTACTCAGCCACAACAAAGAATGATACTGGGTCGTTTGTAGATATGTGGGTGGACCTAGAGTGTCAAACAGAGTCAAGTAATTCAGAAAGAGAAAACAAATTTGTATATTAATGGATATATGTGGAATCTAGAAAAATGGCAGAGATGAGCCCATTTTCAGGACAGGAATAGAGAAACAGATGTAGAGAATGGACATGTGGCCATGGGGGAGGGTGGGATGAACTGGGAAATTGGGATTGATGTATGTACACTCCCATGTGTAAACAGATGGATAAGGACTTCCCCGGTGGTCCAGTGGTTAAGAATCCACCTGCTACTGCAGGGGACGTGGGTTTGATCCCCAGTCTGGGAAGATCCCACACGCCATGGAGCCACTAAGCCCGCGTGCCCTGGAGCCCGAGCTCCACAACAAGAGAAGCCAGCACAATGAGAAGCCTGCACACCACAACCAGAGAGGAGCCCCTGCCTTGCCAAAACTAGAGAAATGAAGCAGCGAAGACCCCGTGCAGCCAAAAATAAACAGCTGACGAGCGGACACCTGCAGTATAGCACAGGGAGCTGTCTGGAGCACACCAAGCTCTCAGCTTGGTGCTCGGTGGTGATCTAGAGGGGCGGGGTGGTGGGATGGTGGGATAGGGGCTAGGCCGGAGGTTCAAGAGGGGGCAGATGTATGTGTTACGAAACACAAATCCAGGTGCCTGATGCACAGTGAGGCCAAACAATGCCTAAACGTCAGACTCTGCTGCAGAGAAAGGTGGTCAGAGGGCCCTGCAAGGAGAAGGGAGGCTCATGCCTTAAAAACTTTCGCAAACCCCGAAAGCTCTCAGTGAAGCCTTTTTCTAGGAAAGGGAGGGAGCGACGTGGGGAGAGGTTACAAACGTCTGGGTGTCAGATGTTTTGCTCTGGAGGGCAGGTCATGGTCAGTTAACAATGCTCCTGTAACCAAACAAATGTCATGCCCTGTTCTGACGAGAAAGGGCCAGGCTCCCAGGCACAGCTGCCTCCCTCTGAGGTCCAGTGGTGGCTGAGAGGAAGCAGAGCTCCTCTGGCCGCCCCCTCAGGGCCGGGTCCCCACACCCTGCGCAGCGCCATCACTAAGGGAGCCGGGCGCCCAGGACCCAGCCGGGCCCCAGCTCCTCGGGGCCCCGACTTCCGGGGGGCTGGCCCTGCAGACCGTGTCCCGAGCGGCCAGCTGCTGCCCTGCGGTCGCAGAAGCGGGGCTGCGGGAGGGTCAGCAGCGCCCCAAGGCCTGGGCCCGCCGCGCTCTGGAGCCAGCAGGACACGGCCTTCTGCCACCCGCTGGGTGGGCTGGAGAGCCCAGCGAGAAGCCCTGACCCGCCCCTTAGCTCGCTCTCCACGCGAGGACCCGGCTCCACCGACCCCGGCCGAACGCAGGCCAGCGGTGCTCGCCCGCAGCTGGTGCCGGGGGAGGTCCAGCGGCGCTGGCCACTGGCGGAGCGCGACCGCTGGTGGCCCGCGGCAACGGCTGCCTGGTAGCCGGGCGTCGGGTAAAGGAGCACAGTAACAGACCTGTGCGAAGGGCACGCTAGGAGTCAGCAGACGCCCGAGAAGCCAAGACAAACCCTCTGCTGCTGCTAAGGCGCTTCAGTCGTGTCCGACTCTGTGCGACCCCATAGACGGCAGCCCGCCAGGCTCCCCGTCCCTGGGATTCTCCAGGCAAGAACACTGGAGTGGGTTGCCGTCTCCTTCTCCAATGCATGAAAGTGAAAAGTCAAAGTGAAGTCATTCAGTCATGTCTGACTCTTCGCGACCCCATGGACTGCAGCCCACCAGGCTCCTCCATCCATGACAAACCCACAGGAAGACTTAAAACCTCTGCTCAAATCACAGACACTAAGATTGCACTGGGCAACACATGCAAAGATGTTCAACAGCATTAAAAAAGGGGAAGAAAATAAAAATCAGAATAAGTTACAACTTCACACCCACTAGGATGGTCATGATCAAAATGAAAGACAATAACACGTGCTGGTGAGGAGGCAGAGGGATGGGAAGCTTCGCATGCTGCTGATGGAAACATGACACTCTCAAGAGAAGTAGAAAAAATGCCTATCTAAGAGTGTATGAACATTCATGACAGATTATCCGCAACAGCCAAATAGTAGAAACAAATCAAATGTCCACTAACTAATGACTGGATAAAGGAAATGGCTCATCTGTACAGTGGACTGTTTATTGTTTAGTCACTAAGTCACGTCTGACTCTTCTGCAGCTCCATCGACTATAGCCCACCACGCTCCTCTGTTCATGGAGTTTCCTAGGCAAGAATACTGGAGTGGTTTGTTATTTCCTTCTCCAAAGGATATTCCTGACCCAGCGATAGAACCACTCTTATGTTTCTTGCATTGGCAGCAGGTTCTTTGAATAAAACGCCACTAATTAAGGATGAGAAACACTTGGAATTTGTAAGGCACCTGAACTACAAACATTCTTGAAATACAGATTCATTCCTTTCAAGTACAAGCAACATAATTCATGCAGAGGTAAAAAATCACCTGGTAGAGATTTTTAGAAGACTTCAAATTGCAATTAGCACATCGATTATCTACATAGATATTCTGTTTCTGAAGTACCTAGTGGAATTTTTTCAGCCTCAAAACATGAACGAATTAAAAATCTCCTCCCACCCTCAGGTCTTGTTTACAGATTTAATGGATGGTTTCTATAACCTATTTGCTTAGCAAAAGGAACCTCAGCACTGCTCCAACTCAACCATCAGCAGCTGGAAATCACCCAAGTTCCAATTCCATTTAGTTTTACACACAGGAGATTATGGTAAAGCGGTGAAAAGGGAAGAAAAGAGGGTCTCGAAATGCAGGTCTCAGAATTCAGGCACCTGGGCGTTCTAATTCTGTGCACCTGCCTCCTGCTCTTTTCTATCCATCAGGCTGACGCTGGCCCATCTCAACACAGCCTGCAAACTATACGCCCTCCCACGTGGAAATTCCTCGTGAAAGCTTGGCTTTATCCAAAACAGACCTGATCCTGTTATACTCAGGCTCCTATCATGTCTTTATCTTGCCATGACCCGACTGTCCTAGGTAATCAGAAGAAAAGGTCTGCAAGCCATCAACATGTTCCAAAGGAATCATTCTTTGCATCAAGATCCAACGGAAAGCGTCCAATCCCCACTCCAGCACACATACACACACGGGGCCCTACGAAACCGTAACGGGCCCACTTCACTTTTATGTTCACAATCCAGCTCTTCAGACAGGGCTCATCATGGCCTAGAGAACCTTCCATTTCATGGGTTACAAGAAAAAAAGGAGAGAGAGAGAAAATGAGCCATGAAGACCAGGCAGAGAAGGCAAGCAAGAATGAGAGGGTTCAAAGTCGATCTGAGGCTAACAGGGAACAGAACAACTATTATGTCAAACCTCCCCCCAAAAACTAGAGGTGGTGGGGGAGAAATAAACTAGAAGTTTGGGATAAGCAGTTATTATACTACCACCGTGTATAGAATACTGATAAACAACAAGGTTTTACTGTATAACTCAGGGAACTAATTCAATACCTTGCAATAACTTATAATGAAAAAGAATATATGTCTAGTTGAATCACTTTGCTGGACACTTGAGACTAACACAACATTGTAAAACAACCATGCTTTGATAAAAATTTCATTTAAAAAAAGTAGCGTGAGAAAAAGGTCATAAAGTCATTGCTCTAACAGTCAACCGAAAGAAATGTAGCTAAAGGAAAGAAAAAGGGAAAGAAACTGAAAACTTCATAACAGGGAAAACACAATACTTTACAGCATAAGCAGAATCCTGACAAAGACGCTGATGTCACAAAAACTCAGTAATGTTTGTGGAATGAATAGGTAAATGAGTCACTAATTTTAAAGTCACTGCAATAAAACCAAACTCATCATTTTCTCTCCAAAACTCATTACTTCTTCTGTTGATAATAAAATCATTTTCTCAGCTGCCTGAGCTCAGAACCCGGGAATCACCTGTACTATCCATTTTGCTCTGCTGGTCAACTTGAGACATTCAGGTATAATTAATTCTTTCCTCACCAGGCTTTTTAACCCAACCGTCCCCGTCCACTATGACCCACTCAGCCTGCATCTTAATTACAGATTCAACAAGTGTTTGGTGCGGACTTACTAGGCATCCGTCCCTAGTGGCTCAATTGGTGAAGAATCTGCCTGCAATGCAGGAAACGTGGGTTTGATCCCTGGGTTGGGAAGATCCCCTGGAGAAGGAAATGGCAACCCACTCCGGTATTCTTGCCTGGAGAATCCCATGGACAGAGGAGCCTGGCAGGGTACAGCCCATGGGGTCACAAAGAGTCAGACATGACTGTGCGACTAACTTTCACTTTCTCTTTTCACTAGACATTCACTAGACACGAGCATCTTACCACACGAGACACTCTGGCCTGCAAGGGGCTCAGATCAGAGCTATGAACACGTAACACAGTGTGACAAAAATAACCTGGGAGCTCTTTACTGAGACTGACTGGCCAGCTCACAGCTGACTCATTACATTCTCACTCTCCAGAGCCTCTTCCCTTTTATGTAATATTTTCAGCTCCCCCATCCTGAGGGATTAGCATGTCAGAGGCACTAGGGAAGGAACCAAGTGCCTCACATACTTCATCTCATTCATGCCTCAAAATAACGCTAGGATTGTTTAAAAATGAGGAACTGGTGTTTTTCACCACAGTTAAAAGTAAAAAGGAATTAAGTTTCTCAATGAGGGAACTGAGGCCCAGAGGGGTTGAAGTGCTTGCCAGAGTTTACACAGCAAGTCAACCAGCGCAGCCGCGCGTCTGACTCTGCACCCGTGCTCACCTCCTCTGTGGGGACTGCACGTGGTCACCAGACATACTTCCTTAAAGCTCTGTCACTCGCAGCACTGAAACATACACACTGCTGCTGCTGCTAAGTCGCTTCAGTCGTGTCCGATTCTGTGCGACCCCATAAATGGCAGCCCACCAGGCTCCTCCGCCCCTGGGATTCTCCAGGCAAGAACGCTGGAGTTGGGTGCCATTGCCTGCTCCGAAACATACACATTACCATATGCAAAACAGACAGCCAGAGTGGATTTCCTCTCTGACATAGGGAGCTCAAGCCCGGGGCTCTGTGACAACCTAGAGGGGTGGGATTGGGTGGGAGGTGGGAGCAAGGTTTCAGAGTGGAGCGGGGTGGTGTGTATACCTATGGCTGGTTCGTGTTGATGTGTGGCAGAAACCAATACGATATTGTAAAGCAATTATCCTTCAATTAAAAATAATTAATTTAAATAAATAATTAATTTAAAAAATAACTCTCCATCAGTCGCTTCCAAACCCATCGCCCAAAGGAACCCAGCCCTAGGGATCTTCACACTAATTTTCACCTGATCATAGCTTGCTACACTAGCGTGACTCTCCCCAACGCAAACTGTGTTCCCTCCAGGAGGAACTCCACCTTATTCCCCTCACGCTTTTCAGCTCATTCTAAACCATTTCCTCCCCAAACCCAACATGGCTTCCTCTCCTCCAGCTGTTTACATCTTGCCTGTGCTGCAAGACCCAACTGAGGTCACCGTCCTCCCTAAACACATTGCCCACCAGCAGAAGCCCACCCTCATGCTCTCTTCTCTAGAAGTTCAAAGTCTTGATGTGTAATTAACTTGATACATAATCAGACACTGACTTGAATGGCTATTTAACTTTTTTGTTTTTTTTTTCAGTTGAAACATAGTTGATCTATACTTCCCTGGTGGCTCAGGGGTAAGGAAGTCACCTGCAATGCAGGAGCTGCAGGAGACTTGGGTTTGATCCCTGGGTCAGGAAGATTCCTCTGGAGGAAGGCATGGCAACCCACTCCAGTATTCTTGCCTGGAGGATCCCATGCTCAGGGGAGCCTGGTGGGCTGCAGCCCATGGGGTCGTGATGAGTCGGACACGCCTGGAGTGACTGAGCAGCGCATGCGCTTATAGTTGACCTGCTCTCAGCTGTCCAGCAAAGTGACTCAGTTACACAAACACATATGTCTCTTTTCCAGATTATTTGCCCTCATGAGTTATTACAAAACATCGAGTATAGTTGCCTGTGCTATACAGTAGGTCCCTGTTGGCTGCTTACTTTACATAGTAGCACGTATGTGTTAACCCCTTACTCCTAACTTAGCCCTCCTCCCTTTTCCCCTTTGGTAGCCATAAGATTGTTTTCTATGTCTGTGGGTTTATTTCTGGTTTTTATATAGGTACATTTGTATCGTTTTTTAGATTCCGCACAAAAGCAGTACATATGACACTGGTCTTGCACTCTCTGGCTTACATCACTGAGTCACTGTTCAATTAACAAGCATCTGCCCTTAACTGTGAGCTGTAAGAATCAAGGGCCCTAATCTTTACATCTTTTACCTGTGCCTTTTTACAAAGAAGGGGCTTCACAGCTAAGTGAATACCTGGACATCAATAATGATTCATAACTCAGCTAACACTCTTTGGGGGGCTATGGGAATCAGAAATATAAGGATTAATGCTTGTCAAAATGATAAAATGTCTTCAGGAAGGGAAATGCCACAAATATTGCACTGAAGTGCATATACAGTTAAATTAATTTTCCAGTAGATATAAACAAGTGTATTTTATTGTGATATTAGCATAACTTTACTGATGAAAAAACACCCAGCCCTAAAATAGAATATAGCCACAAAGTTACACGTTTAATAACATCAAAATGTTCTCCACAGTGTGCTAATTAACCCAACTCAGATTTGTTGTCAGCATCTAGATATCAGAAGAGAAGGAAAATAGAGGAATGACTTCCCCAAGATCCTTTGGATCCTGACTCCGCTGAGGACAGAAGAAGAGCGAGGCCAAAGTGAGGTGTCAGGTAGAACCTCCGTACCCAACTTGGTGCTTCTGAGAAGCTATATTAATAGAACCAAGTACTTTGAAAGAATCTAAAAATAGGACTTTAGGAACAATCCTTTCAAACATCCAGAACATGGGTTAAATGATTTCTCAAGGCCCTTCCCAAATTATATTTTTTCTTTTTCTCCAAAGACAGTGGAGTTAGAAACTGTTAAGATGCTGTACACAGGAGTTCCCTGGTGGTCCAGGGCTAAGACTCCATGCTCCCAAAACAGGGGACCCAGGTGAGGTCCCCGGTCACAGGAATGGATCCCTCATGCTGAAACTAAGCGCGGCCAAATAAACAAACACACATGTTTAACAAAAAAGATGCTGTGCAGCACCTCAGCCCTTGCCTTCCTTCCCTCCTGCTGCTAGTTCTCCATCCTCAGCACCGGGAGGGCTTGATACTGCTAACGATGCACCCGCCCCCATCAGCCCACAAACAGCGGTAGCTGAGTCATGGACCTCTTAAAGTCCCCTGCAGCGAAAAGGCAACTCCTGGCTCTGAGGTCAGTCCCTAGCAATTCCGGCTGTAGTCAGAGGATGAATTGTGCGCCCTGTATAGAGAGCCAACTTCCGTGTAATATCCGTGCACTCTATGTGCACTGAAAATGCCTTATCTGATCTGCAGGATGTCTTGCAGTTCAGCCTCTCTTGGCAAGTTTGCTCTCTGTTTCATTAAGTGGTTAAAGACAGAGCTCTCATGACACGGAGGATGGATGTGTGCCCTCAACTACATTCTGGGAGCCATGAGTATGAAAATTAGGACATTACAGCCAAACTCAATAGCACATTTTTTTGCCGTCATTGTCAGCACTGTCAACCTGAGAGTCATTCACTGACACACGGGAGAGATGACAGCGTGATGAGGTCCAAAGGCATATGGCACTGAAGTCAGGGTCAGTCGTCCGTTTAAAGTGAAATCGGTCAGCAGAGTCCTGCTGTTAATATCAGAATCTTTGTTTTTAAATACGTCGAAATTCTGGACACTCGTTCTACAGAGATTTAAAGGACTCTCTATAGAATCAGAGTCTACTTTGTACAGAATGGCTATTATTATCGAAAATATCCAGTACCTTGTATGTTAGACACACGAACTTTTAAAAACACCCGGAAGTCTTTTGTCTCCGTTTCAGAACCACGCATTAATGATAAATTCAACTGTGTTTGGTTTTACTTTAGGTGAAGAAACGTCCCTCTCTTGAACACCAATCTTCCATATCAGGATAATGAAAGGAATGTCTGTAGAATGAGAAATCATGCCTTTGTCGTTGACAAGGGAACAAGCGAGGCTCTGAGAGGCTTTAGAACCGCAGCCGTTCGTCCTGTCCACGCCCTTCAGCCGCGCGGGCTCAGGAAGGGGCCACAGTGGGGTGAAAGGAACAGATACGCAGGCTGTGGGCAGCAAGACGACGGCCGCATCCCTCACTCTCCTGCGGCCGAAGACTTCAACACAGCAGGTAAGACCTTTTTTTTTAATGGTTGTTTTTTTTGTTTGTTTTTGTTTACTTTATTTTACTTTACAATACCGTATTGGTTTTGCCATACACTGACATGAATCCGCCACGGGTGTATACGAGCTCCCAATCCTGAACCCCCCTCCCACCTCCCACCCCATATCATCTCTCTGGATCATCCCCGTGCACCAGCGCCAAGCATCCTCTATCAAACATAGACTGGCGCTTCATTTCTTACATGATAGTATACATGTTTCAATGCCATTCTCCCAAATTATCCCACGCTCTCNACTTTATTCTACTTTACAATACCGTATTGGTTTTGCCATACACTGACATGAATCCGCCACGGGTGTATACGAGCTCCCAATCCTGAACCCCCCTCCCACCTCCCACCCCATATCATCTCTCTGGATCATCCCCGTGCACCAGCGCCAAGCATCCTCTATCAAACATAGACTGGCGCTTCATTTCTTACATGATAGTATACATGTTTCAATGCCATTCTCCCAAATTATCCCACGCTCTCCCTCTCCCTCAGAATCCAAAAGTCCATTCTATACCTCTGTGTCTCTTTTGTTGTCTCGCATACAGGGTCATCATTACCATCTTTCTAAATTCCATATATATGTGTCAGTATACCATATTGGTGTTTTTCTTTCTGGCTTACTTCACTCTGTATAATCGGGTCCAGTTTCATCCATCTGAGTAGAACTGATTCAAATGTATTCTTTTTTAATGGCTGAGTAGTACTCCACTGTGTATATGTACCACAGCTTCTAGGTTGCTTCCATGTCCTGGCTATTATAAACAGTGCTGTGATGAACATTGGGATACATGTGTCTCTTTCAATTCTGGTTTCCTCGGTGTGTATGCCCAGCAGTGGGACCTTTTGGAAGTGCCTGACTGTCTACTGTCTACCCTNCTTTTTTAATGGCTGAGTAGTACTCCACTGTGTATATGTACCACAGCTTCTAGGTTGCTTCCATGTCCTGGCTATTATAAACAGTGCTGTGATGAACATTGGGATACATGTGTCTCTTTCAATTCTGGTTTCCTCGGTGTGTATGCCCAGCAGTGGGACCTTTTGGAAGTGCCTGACTGTCTACTGTCTACCCTCATGACATGGCCAAGAATTGTAGCTACTGAATGTCTTTTAAAAACAGAGCAAAAAAAAACCAAATATTTTTAAACAGACTCACAAAAGGAAGCCTCCACTTTGCAGCAACCAGCATCTACAGCTCAGAGTCCACCAACAGCCGGTGATTCCTTGGAACAGAGGGCTTTGCTACCTGGAGCCGGTCCCAAGAGGGTAAGCATCCCATGGGGGGGCCGCCGTGAGGAGCTCCAGGTCCTGCTGCTGCAAGAATCCACGGAGAGAGCCGAGATGCAGGTGGAAATTCAAAGGCGGTGTTGCTAAACTGAAAGGCAATTATTTTGCCCCNAAAAAAAAAAAAAAAAAAACAAATTTTTTTAAACAGACTTACAAAAGGAAGTCTCCACTTTGCAGCAACCAGCATCTACAGCTCAGAGTCCACCAACAGCCGGTGATTCCTTGGAACAGAGGGCTTTGCTACCTGGAGCCGGTCCCAAGAGGGTAAGCATCCCATGGGGGGGCCGCCGTGAGGAGCTCCAGGTCCTGCTGCTGCAAGAATCCACGGAGAGAGCCGAGATGCAGGTGGAAATTCAAAGGCGGTGTTGCTAAACTGAAAGGCAATTATTTTGCCCCCCTAGCTACACTTCAAGGTTCAAAACTTAAGAACAAAGTTTGCCCAAATGATTATATAAAATATCATGTATATACAAAAATTTAAAACGAAAAATATATATTATTCATTAAGTATTTTTTCCTCCAAAAGAAGGAGTCCTGCCCTGTGTGGCTTCTGCACGCTGACCCCGGGGCCCGGCCACCTCACAGGCCCTCCCAGCACGCGCTTGCATCCTCAACAGCCGGCACCTCCGGGGTCTTCTGCACACTGTGCTGTGTGTGGAATGAAGTCAGTCTCCCAGGACACCTCTGTCTGCCAAGGGCATGCCTATAGCCTTACCATTAGCCCCAGTGTTGACAGGTAGTCATGTGTGTGTGTGTGTGTGTGTGTGTGTGTGTGTGTGTGTGTCTCGGGTCCAGATCCACGTGCTGTCACCAATTTCGCGCTGGTCTCCAGCTGAGCTGCCTCCTGCTCGTCTCTGGGGAGTAGCCCCTCTCTCCCCTACCCCTCAGTGAAGTCAGGGCCTCATCTGGTCTCATCTGTCAGCCTGCACTGGTGCATTCCAATGGTCTCGGCAACACCCAAAGAAAGACGCCCAGGAGGCCATGGAAATTCTGATTCAGAAAGTTTCTGGAAGGCTTCAAAGTGCACTGAAAATCTGATACTGATGGGAATGACTGAGATAATCCAAGGAAAAGAAAGCTGAACTCCTGTGCTCGTATAGCCTGCTCTGTGTAATGGGTCCCCATCCTGAGTGTGGAGTCCAAGAGGGTAAAGACATTACTGATAGATGTCCAGTCCTCTCGGACTGTGCTCAGCACAGTCTCAGGCTCAGTAGATAGATACCCAGGAAAGTGAAAGCATTGGTCACTCAGTCGTGTCCGACTCTTTGTGACCCCATGGACTGTAGCCCACCAGGCTCCTCTGTTCATGGGATTCTCCAGCAAGAACACTGGAGCGGGTTGCCATTTCCTCCTCCAGGGGAGCTTTACCCAGGACTGAGTAGCCAGCTGCTTCCTTTCCTGGTGAGTGGTGAACAGCAAGAACCAGCGGTCCTTCCTTCCAGAGGAGGGTCTCCGTTTAGCAGAGACGGTTGCTCTCTTTGTTACCTTCCCTTAAGGGGCTCAGGGACTAGCGACCCTGGGTGGTGTGTAGGTGTGACCCCAGGTCCGCCCTCGCATGCGGGGGTCCGGAGTCATGTCCTGGCCTCTCCGAAATGGGTCACTCACTGCTCCTTCTGCCTCGGCCCCCTCCCCACCTCAACACAAGCAGAAAATTCTCCTTTGTCTCCGTCAGTATGCTGTGAGTGCTTCAGCGGTGTGGTTCATAAACCCTCGAGATACAGCGTAGCCCACTCCATAACGGTGAGGGAAGCTGCTTTGCATCTCGGTTGGCTTAACTCTTCAGAAAGCAAGAGACAGGAGACACCCAAGAGACAGGAGACATCCTGGGGATGTCCAGGAGACATCCCCAGGAATAAACTGTAAGCAGGAGACAAGCCAAAGCAGTGACTTGCCTCCTGAATTTACTCCTGCAGAACAGTTTGCATTTCCCCCAAACCTCTCCCTCCACAAGCCTTCACATGCTGCTGCTCCCTCTGCTGAAAGACACTTAGGTTTCTTCTTCTCTGGAAATTCCAGCTCATCCCTCAAGGCCCAGATCAAAGTTTCTCCCTCCTGGGCAGGCTTCCCCAGGCAGCGACGGTGATCCATGACACAGCGCTTCAGACGACTTTCTAAAAACATTACATGCATGTGCATGCGCCAAGCGGCTTCTGTCCTTCTGTCGCATCCAACTCTTGGCGACGCCACGGACCGTGGCCCACTAGGCTCCTCTGTACATGGGATTCTCCAAGCACGAGTACTGGAGGGGGCTGCTGTTTCCTTCCCCAGGGGTCTTCCCGACCCAGGGATCAAACTCACATCTCTTTCTGTCCCTGCATTGGCAGGCAGCTTCTTTACCGCTAGTGCCACCTGGGAAGCCCATTATTACCCATTTTTGTGGCTCCCCCCACCTACATTTTGAGCTTCTTCAGGACTGGGACCAGATCGCTTATTTTTTTAAACCCAGAACGTAAATCTAAAAGTTAATGCACATTGCTCACAGAAAGTACTCAAGAGTTTTAATTACACCTTTGGTCTGTAGTCAGATGCCCTGGAATATTCTCACACAGGAGGAAACAGTGAATCCAGGCATGAACCGTACACCTCACTGGCTGGAAGCCCCCTCTCCCTTTGTGGGAAGAAATTAAGATACTAGGCTAAACAACCATAACGTAAAATTTTGGCAAGTTCAGAAGCATCGCCAATACTTTTTCATGATTAAATCTCCTGAGTATCTGAAGACTGTAGAAGGATTTTTCTGGCTTTATGTGATTATAAAGTTGTCGTGATGCATTCGAACATTTTCTAAGTGTACTCAATGCTGATGAAATGGAGATGTTAGATTCTGGCACTGGAGCAGGGCCTTGAGTTTCAGCCAGAGGATTCCCAAGAGAAACAAAAGTGGTTTATATTGAAATCTAGGTAGGAAAATATATTGGACGTTTGAGAATGATTTCAAGGTCCATATTCATTGGCATCACTGTCAGGGGCTGAAACATCTTCCTAGGGGTCCAACAGGTTACAGTTCATGACAGAGTCACGTTAGAGTGACTATCCTCAACCATCGTCTGCGGCAGAACCAACGGGAAGCGGAAGAACTGGTTACAAATAATAATAGAAAGCATCACTACGAACAAAGCTGGTGGAGGAGATGGAATCCCAGGTGAGCT
>SJYB01008226.1:0-13680 GCA_006408585.1 Antidorcas marsupialis | reverse complement strand
CTGGTTATCTTTAAAATATGGAAAAACTCTGCTCGGTGGCCAAGGACAGAATTTCTCAAATCAGTCAGCTGAGCCATCTCATGTTTTCAAAGAAGGCAACACCAAGCCCCAAAATGAAGTGGTTGAATCTGGTGGCGGTGAAAGGTGACAGTAGCCCAGAGGTTGTTAGGATTGATGCCCCTGGTTGACTGAGCAGTAATACTTGCAGGGATCCTCTACTTCATATACATTTTCCTCAGTGATATAGATATTTTCCTCTGGGCACATCCCCTCTGCTGTTGTATTTGCCAACCCTGAAGGAGAAAGGTTGGCCAAAGTGACACAGTTGTGGAAATAAAGTATTGCAGTTGAGTTAAGTATTTTCTGGACAACATGCAATAGAATTGAGAGAACAGGCTTTGCTGAAGAGTTAGCAACCAAGGCACTATATGATCCTCGATCAGGTCCTGAATAGGAAGGGAAAACATAAAATAGCAATGAAATAATCTGGGGAATACCTTGTACAAATTCAAATTAATCTGAAATGTCTTAGGTATAAAAGTGGAATTGTGTTATCTAATAGAATATACCTATTCTGAGCAAGTGCAGACTAAAATGTNCCTCAGTGATATAGATATTTTCCTCTGGGCACATCCCCTCTGCTGTTGTATTTGCCAACCCTGAAGGAGAAAGGTTGGCCAAAGTGACACAGTTGTGGAAATAAAGTATTGCAGTTGAGTTAAGTATTTTCTGGACAACATGCAATAGAATTGAGAGAACAGGCTTTGCTGAAGAGTTAGCAACCAAGGCACTATATGATCCTCGATCAGGTCCTGAATAGGAAGGGAAAACATAAAATAGCAATGAAATAATCTGGGGAATACTTTGTACAAATTCAAATTAATCTGAAATGTCTTAGGTATAAAAGTGGAATTGTGTTATCTAATAGAATATACCTATTCTGAGAAAGTGCAGACTAAAATGTTTATGTGAATTGTCAAGATGTCTGAAACACCTGTACAAATGGTTCAGAAAAAAAAAATTGTATACGTAAAGAGAGGAACAAAGTAAATGTGACAAAATGTCAAACAACATGCTCTAATTGCTCTGTAATTTCAATTATTATGTGGCTTTAAACAATTCCAAAAAGTAAAAGGAATGTGTTATGGATCCAGTGAGACTTGAGTTTGAATTCTACCCCTGTTGCTTATCATCCATATGATCTAGGCTAAGTCGGATTTGCTTTTTCCATTTATTCATTCAAGAACTATTTAGTGTGTTACACACTGAGCCTATGCATCAAGAGAAACAACAGTGAACAAAACGCAAAAAGCTCCTGGAGGCTGTATATTAGTAAACTTACGATGCTACAGTCCTCACCTATACAATGAGAATAAGTACTCTTCTCTCACAGGGCTGCTGTAAGGAACGTTTATCCGTTCAATTATCAAATATTTATGAAGTGTATACTAAGAATCAGGCGTGCACTAGGGGATACAGTTGTTAATGTGGCTGATAAGTTTCTAATTTTCTATGGAGTTTACATTTATAGCTAGAGATAAAACATTAACCCAATAATTTCATAAAGAATCAACTAGTAGTACATGTAAATGTAAATATTACCTATTGATATTACAACATTTCAGGTTTCAGCTCTAATAACTACTGATTATAGATCATATAGAGCCATGATGATTAGATGTTCTATTATTTGACTTTTTTACTGCAGACTACTTTGTCTTCATAACTAGTTTTGTGAATGCTAAGTCACTTCAGTGGTGTCCAACCCTTTATGATCCTAGGGACTGTAGCTTTCCAGGCTCCTCTGTCCATGGGATTCTCTAGGCAAGAGTGGGTTGCCATGCCCTCTTCCAGGGGATCTTTCCGACCCACAGAGTGAACCTGCACCTCTTATGTCTCCTGCACTGGCAGGCAGGTTCTTCACCACTAGCACCACCTAGACTTAGTCTAAAATTATTAGTGGTTCAGATAGTATTCAGTGGACAGAATCATTTTTTTCTTAAAATATATTTCATTCTGCCCATGTTCCAAAGGTCACAGAAACCCAGTAAAAGTTATATATGCTTTGTGTGTGTGTAGTGTAGTGGAATTAGAAATGGAGACTAATTCTGCAATATGACAGGCAAGCAGTTTTCAACTCTGCTTGTACATTACAATTATCTAGAAACTTTTTATAAGAATAAGGGCTTCCCTGGTGGCTCAGATAGTAAAGAATACAACTGCAATGCTAGAGACTCGTGTTTGATCCCTGTGTTGGGAAAATCCCCTGGAGAAGGGAATGGCCACCCACTACAGTATTTCTTTCTGGAAAATTCTAGGGACAGAGGAGCCTGACAGGCTACAGTTCATGGGGTCACAAAGAGTTGGACACGACTTCACTTCACTTCTTCACACATTCCAGTATTCTTGCCTGGAGAATCCCATGGACAGAGGAGCCTGGTGAGCTATAGTCCATAAGGTCACAGAGTCAGATACAACTGAGTGACTAACACTTTCACTTTTTCACTATGATGAGACCTCATCCCCAAAGATTCTGATGTATTTGCTCTGAGGTAGACAGAGTGCCCTAGGTGTTTCTAACAGGCACAGTTCAGAAGAACCAGGGTGGGTTATGAAAAGCTCTGAGAATAGGCTCTGAGCTTCTCATTCACTTCTGTAACCAATGTCCTCCTAGAGCCTGGGTGGAGTAGTTGCTCAATCAGCTGAAGGCCACTCAAGATCCCCACCTTCTCCTACCCTACTCATGATTCTTACCTTGAAGTTTGTATCTTCTCTTTTCTATCAGAATACCCTACGTAGAAAGGCAAAGAAAAGTCCATTTAAAATGCCTTAATAAAATAAATGAGATAAAACACAAAACAGGCTAACTGGAGGCAAAGATAGTTTAGGGAAATCTGGTCTACTGGTTAAGACTGAATTACATCAAACCACTGATATGTATCTTGGTTTATTACATAAACTGTGGTAGAAAGTAATAAAGATGTATTTTCATATTTAACAAATATAGGGAGTGCCTACTACATATCTGGTAGTATGCTAAGCACCAGGGATAGAAAAAATGAATTATGAGCCCTGACATCATTAAGCTTGTCTTCCAGTGGGGAGGCATTTAAGAAAAAATAGTAAATAGAAAAAATAAAATAATTTCAAACTCTGATGTGACAGAAAGAAAAGTACTACAGCAAAATGGATTAACCTAGAGACTATCATACTGAGTGAAATAAGACAGAGAAAGACAAATATTGTATTGTTTATATGTGAAAGATAAAAACATTACAAATCTCTTTATTTACCATACAGAAAGACTCACAGACACAGAAAACAAACTTATGGTTGCCAAAGGGGAGAGGGGAGGAGAGATTAATTAGGAGTATGGAATGAACAGATACATACCACTAAGATGATCTTTAAGCTCAGTTCTAAAAGAAGAGAATGAGTCAGCCAGATGAAGAACCAGGGTGAGCATTCTGGGTTGAGTAAAGCCCTGGTAAAGATGGTGATAAGTGGCTGAAACTGAAAGCATGACTGGAATAAAAGAGTGGCACAAGATAAGGTCTGAAATGGAGGCTGGGCTAGATACTATAGGACCCTAGAAGTCATAGTCAGGAGCTTGGGTTTTATCCTAGGACATAAGAAATAATTGAAGGCCAGAAATATGATATAACTGGGTTTCAAGAAAATCACTTTGGTTGCTATGTGGAGAAAGAACTAAAAGGAGGTATGAAAAAAAGAGCCGGTAAGGCATGAGCTGCCTCAGAGTAAGGTAGTGACAGAGAGGCACAGAATCATGAATGGATTTTAGATATGTTTTAGGAAAAGTGCAGGAAGTGAAGCTGGATAGTGTGTAGTTGGGATTGTGTGTTAGGAGTGAAGAAGGAGAGAATTCAAGGATGGCTTCTAGCTCAGGCAACCAGTTGGATGGTAGTGAAACATTAGGATGAAGACCCAGCGAGGTGGGGTAGGGTTTTA
Organism: Antidorcas marsupialis; assembly: GCA_006408585.1. NCBI lineage: Eukaryota > Metazoa > Chordata > Mammalia > Artiodactyla > Bovidae > Antidorcas > Antidorcas marsupialis. Next base: position 9,711 of record SJYB01008226.1, on the reverse strand, counting down.
AAAGGTGGAATATAGACTCTAGCGCTCCTTTTTGGACACAGTAATGTGGGAGACAAATAAGTGGAGATAACACCTGAACAGCTGGACAGTCAGTACCAACACCCTTGAGTGCTAAAGACAGAAACAAAGAATGACATTGAAGTCTATGGAAATGTAGGTTATCATCATCCAGGGGGTATGGAGAGAGGGAAAACACCAGCTCTGGGGAATCTCAACACCTAAAGAACATGCTGAAGAAGAGAAAATAATAANGTAGTTGGGATTGTGTGTTAGGAGTGAAGAAGGAGAGAATTCAAGGATGGCTTCTAGCTCAGGCAACCAGTTGGATGGTAGTGAAACAGTAGGATGAAGACCCAGAGAGGTGGGGTAGGGTTTTAAAAGGTGGAATATAGACTCTAGCGCTCCTTTTTGGACACAGTAATGTGGGAGACAAATAAGTGGGGATAACACCTGAACAGCTGGACAGTCAGTACCAACACCCTTGAGTGCTAAAGACAGAAACAAAGAATGACATTGAAGTCTATGGAAATATAAGTTATCATCATCCAGGGGGTATGGAGAGAGGGAAAACACCAGCTCTGGGGAATCTCAACACCTAAAGACATGCTGAAGAAGAGAAAATAATAAAAATGACTGAAAAGGAGTGGTGAGAGCGGTGTTTCAGAAGTCAAGAGAAGGAAGACTTTTTTGGAATGACTGAGGGTCAACTTAGTTGAATATTACTGAAAGATGGATGTAGTTGCAGTGAAGACAGAGGTATCTACTGGGTTTACAAAATGGAGATCACTGAGCTTGAATTAAAACTACTTCCATGGCAATTCAGGTGTAGAAGCTAAATGGGGCTAGGGGTGTTTGAAGAGTACAGAGGAATGAAATGTAGGAATAACTCATCTGAAATATGCCTGTGAAGGAGAGAAGAGAAACGGGAGTAGCTGGAGAGAAATGTGTGAACTAGATCTTATTTTTATGCTAATTAAAAAAGCATAAATAGGAATGGAGAAAGAGATGATTCTGGAGAAAGCGATCAAAGGAAGAAGGAAGTCATGGCTATGGCAAAGTAGTTGAAACAGGCTTTTAATACTTCATCAGTGCAGTGAGAAGGGAGGGAGGTTTGAGCAGCAGTGAAATATGTGATGCTCATCTCAGACACTGCACTAGGAAGATACAAGGTTGCTGCACATTTCTGAGTGCCAATTTATGGCTGTTATATTATGATTAAAAACCTGTCACCCACGTTGTGTGATTTTCTCTAGCAGGTTCTAGGGAAAAGACCAAACTGTACACAACTTTCCCATCTATTCTTCTAAGTAGTCATGTTTTGAGTTTTGGCAGTAATCATACGTGTGTATAAAACATGACTTCTCCCACTCCTCATCAACCTCTTTCCACACCCTCTTTCACAAACCATAATGGTCCCTAATATCCAGGCCTTGGCAGAACTCAAAATGTGGGTGCTATCATTGCTCCTTATCAACCTGTAGACTCCATATTCATGTGGTCAGTTCCCAGACTCCACTGCTACCTCTCCATAAACTCGGGTAAGTGGGAGTGAGTAGCTTCTTCCTCTGAACAATTCATTTATCATTAAAGGCAGAATAACAAAAAGATAAGCAGGAGAGCCTTGGTTTCAAATCCTCTATCAATTAAGTGTCACGTTGGACTAAAAGTTACTTAACCTTTCAATACAATGGCTCTCCAACTGGTATATGAGAACAATATTAGCACCTTTCTCAACACGGTAATTATGAGGATTTAATGCACATAAAGCACTTGGAAGCATAATGCACATAAGCCACACAGGATGAGCAACTCATCCCAGTTTTCCCAGGACTGTCCCAGTTTTAGCACAGAAAGCCCATATATTCAGATCCCCCCCACCCTTCAGTCTTGGGAAATTTCGGAATGGTTTGTAATGCTACACACAGTTGATGTTCACAGATGAGTAAGAATGGCTACTAAAGTAACAGAGGTATAAGGCCTTGCCTCTGCCCCAAAGAGAATAGAATATATCACAATTATTAAAGTACATGAGGTTTTTGGAGTGTTGGAAGTGTTTGGTCATTGATTGTGGTGTTGGTTTCCTGAGTGAAATCATCTACAAAAGTTCATTAAGTTGGACACATTTTACATATACAGTTTATCATATATAAATTATACTTATTTTTTAATAAACATAAGCAACTTAGAAGTAAAACATTTGCTGAGTGCCACAATGGAGGAAAATAACAAATGCTGCAAACTTGACCATGACCCAGTGTTAAAGGAACATGCTACCCCTCTTTAAAGAACCACAATTAAGTAATTAACCTACAAATAAATAAATGAATTTATATTTTAAAAAAAGAAAGAAAGAAGATAGAAAACGCATGGAAAGAAGTGATTGTTGATTCATGAATTTAAAAGATTTATGTTCTTTACAAAATAAGAAAACAGGTACTAGAATCAACTTGCCTGAATCTGAATTCCAGCTTTGCCACTTACTGATTCTGAAACCTTGAAAAAACCTTGAATGTTTACTGTCTCTAAGTGTTACTCTTCTCTGCTGTAAAAAATGGGGTTAACAGTACTACCTACCTTATAAGATGGTGACGATGATAAATATAAAAACACGCTTGTCACATGGTAAGCACTGAATAAAAATGAGCTATTATTAATCCTGTGGTTTTAAAAGACTAAAGAGTGTTCATTCTAATCGTTATAACCTAACAATTATAATATCCGGTTTTGCATCTGCTCTTGTATTTACAGTTCCTTATCATAGGGAGAGAAGCACCATCAAACAACTTACATTTGAGAATTAAACCACCAGAGTTAAGAATCAGAGCCAGGAAAAAACATTTTGGGGGCAGTCCCAAGATAAAGGAGGAATAGGACAGGGAGACCACTTTCTCCCCCACAAATTCATCAAAAGAATATTTGACTCTGAGCAAATATCACAAAACTTCTGAATGCTGGCAGAGGACATCAGGATCGAGAAAGGCAGCCCATTTTCATCAAAAATAGATTATGTGCCTAATGGCAACTCCCAGCAGAGAAACAACCCAGATGCTCCCATCGGCCACTAGCAAGCAGGTGCTGGACAGGGAGGCTCAGGCTGCATTGCTTTGGGTAAGGACCAGGCCTGAGTGCCCCAGGGCAATCTGAGGGAACTAGCTTGAGATAGCAACTCAGACTGTGGGATAGCTATCCTGCAAAAAGCCCCAACCTAAGACACCACCCCTCAAGGACAAAGTAATGAGCAGAACTAGCCAGCTGAGGACCAGCTCATCCCCCACTAGAGACAAGCAGGCAAGGGCAGCCAGAGCCAGGCGGGGGTAATCACGACCCCAGAGAGGCATCCTCTACCAAACTATAAGCAGGCTTCATTGCTAACCAAGACTTCTTGGGATTCTGGATGGTTGACATCCACTGGGAGGGTCACAACCAGAGATCAGCTCCCCAGAAGAGACACATGGCACACAAAGGCGCAGCTTTTGTACACCCAGAAAACTGAGCGACTGGGACAGGGGAGGTGATAAGATGCAGCCTCCAACAGTGGGGCAGGGGCGAGGGGGGGAACTGTGCTCTCCAAACACGTGGTCACCTGAGCTTCTCGGACCTGAGAAGGGAAAAAACGAAGGCTCAAACAAGTCAGCGCCCTGTGGACTACCTGAGAACCTGAACCTGAGCAGCTGACCTGGGAAGTGCATGCAACCCAGGGCCTGCCACAGAGTGTTGCTCGCAGAGCAACCTAAAGCCTGAGCAGTGTAGACTGGGAAAGCACACAAGCCATGAGCAGGGCAAACCCAGTGTGACCAAGACACTGCGAGCACTCCTCACACATGCTAGTGAAATTTGTTTGCAGTGTTCCTCCCTCCCCGCAGCACGACTGAACAAGTGAGCCTAAAAAAAGTGACCACCACCACCCCCTCATGTCAGGGCAGAAATTAGACACTGAAGAGACCACCAAACCAAAGAAGCTAAAATAAACAGAGGGAACCGCTTTGGAAGTGACAGGTGCAATAGATTAAAACCCTGTAGTTAGTACTGACTACATAGGAGGGGTCCTATAGATCTTTAGAAGTATAAGCCAGATGAAGGAACTATCTGAAAATAAACGAACCCCACACTATCCACAACAGCTCCAGAGAAAATTTTTTTTACTATTATCATTTTTTAAATATTTTTAATTTTTTTATTTGTAAGTCCTATTTACTCCTTTAATTTTTATTTTTATAACCTACTATTACATTGTAAAAATAGACCCTATTTTAAAAACAAACTTCATATATATATACTTTATAATTTTTGTGACTGTTTTGCTTAATATTGTATTTTTGAGAATCTAACCTCTAACCTAGATTCCTAATCTTTGATTTTTGGTATTTGTTATCAATTTTGTACCTTTAAGAACCAAATCTTCAGTACCCATTTTTAATTGGGAGTGAGATTACTGGCCTGATTGCTCTCTCCCCCTTTTGACTCTCCTTTTTTTCCACCAGGTCGCCTCTATCTCCTCCCTCCCTCTTCTCTTCTCTACCCAACTCTGTGAACCTCTTTGTGTGTTCCAGGCTGTGGAGAACACTTAGGGAACTGATTACTGGCTGGATCTGGTCTCTCTCTTTTTGATTCCCCCTTTTATCCTCCTGGCCACCTCTGTCTCCTTCCTCCCTCTTCTCTTCTCTGTGTAAGTCCATGAACATCTCTGAGAGATCCTGACTGTGGAGAGGACATGAGAAGTGATTACTGGATAGCTTGCTCTTTCCCCTTTTGATTCACTCTCTTCTCCTCCTGGTAACCTCTATCTCCCTCCACCCTCTTCTTTTCTCCATGTAACTCTGTGTACCTCTCTGTGTGTCCCTCACTGTGGAGAAACTTCTCATCATTAACCTAGATGTTTTATCAACAGTGCTGTATAGATGGAGAAGTCTTGAGGATACTATAAGAATAAGACTGAAAACCAGAGACAGGAGGCTTAAGTCCAAATCCTGAGAATACCAGAGAACTCCTGACTCCAGGGAACATTAATCAATAAGAGCTCATCTAAACCCTCCATACCTACGCAGAAACCAAGCACCACCCAAGGGCCAACAAGCTCCAGAGAAAGACATACCACACAAATTCTTCAGGAACACAGGGACATAGACCTGAGCTTCAATATACAGGCTACCCAAAGTCACACCAAACTCACTGACATCTCAAAACTCACTACGGGACACTACATTGCACTCCAGAGAGAAGAAATCCAGCTCCGCCCACCAGAACACTGACACAAGCTTCCCTAACCAGGAAACCTTGACAAGCCACCCATCCAACCCCACACACAGCAAGGAACTTCCACAATAAAGAACCACAAACTGCCAGAATATGGAAAAGCCTCCCCAAACACACCAATATAAACAAGATGAAAAGGCAAAGAAATATAAAGGAACAGGATAAATGCCCATCAAACTAAACAAAAGAAGAAGAGTTAAAGGGTTAGTTAGAGTTAATGGGTGATAAATAATTCCAAATAATGATAGTGAAAATGACCCAAAATACAGAAAACAAAAAGGAGTCACAGATAAATAGCCTGGAGACGAGGATTCAGAAGATGCAAGAATTGTTTAACAAGGACCTCTAAGAAATAAAAGTCAATACATAATGAATAATGCAATAAATGAGATCAAAAGCTCTCTGGAAGGAATCAACAGTAGAATAATGCAGGCAAAGGATAGGATAAGTGAGGTAGAAGACAGAGTGTTTGAAATAAATGAAACACGGAGGAAAAAGGAAAAAAGAACTAAAAGAAATGAGGACAAACTCAGAGACCTCTGGGACAATGTTAAATGCACCAACATTCGAGTTGTAGGAGTCACAGAAGAAGACAAAAAGAAAGACCATGAAAAAATACTTGAGGAGATAATAGTTGAAAACTTCCCTAAAATGGAGAGAGAAATAGTCATCCAAGTCCAAGAAACCCAGAGAGTCCCAAACAGAATAAACCCCAGGTGAAACACTCCAACATATATTATTCAAATTAACAAAGATCAAACACAAAGAACATATATTAAAAGCAGCAAGGGACAAACAACAAACAACACACAAGGAGATTCCCGTAAGGATAACAGCTGATCCTTCAGTACAAACTCTTCAGGCCAGAAGGGAATGGCAGGACATACTTATACTGATGAAAGAGAAAAACCTACAGCCCACATTACTGTACCCAGCAAGGATCTCATTCAAATACGAAGGAGAAATCAAAAGCTTTACAAACAAGCAAAAGCTGAGAGAACTCAGCACCACCAAACCAGCTCTCCACCAAATGCTAAAGGATCTTCTCTAGACAGGAAACACAGAAAAGGTGTATAAACTCGAACCCAAAACAACAAAGTAAATGGCATTGGGATCATACTTATCAATAATTACCTTAAATGTAAAAGGCTTGAATGCCCCAGCCAAAAGACAATGACTGGCTGAATGGATACAAAAACAAGACCCCTATATATGTTGTCTACAAGACACCCACCTCAAAACAAGGGACACATACAGGCTGAAAGTGAAGAGCTGGAAAAAGATATTCCATGCAAAGAGAGACCAAAAGAAAGCACGAGCAGTAATACTCATATCAGATAAAACAGACTTTAAAACAAAAGCTTTGAAAAGAGACAAAGAAGGACACTTCATAATGATCCAAAGATCAATCCAAGAAGATATAACAATTATTAATATATATGCACCCAACATAGGAGCACCGCATTATGTAAGACAAATGCTAACAAGTATGAAAGGGGAATTTAACAGCAACGCAATAATAGTGGGAGACTTTAACACCCCACTCACATCTATGGATAGATCAACTAAACAGAAAATTAACAAGGAAACACAAACTTTAAAGGATACAATGCACAAGATAGACCTAATTGATATCTATAGGACATTTCACCCCAAAACAATGAATTTTACCCTTTTCTCAGGTGCACATGGAACCTTCTCCAGGATAGATCATATCCTGGGCCATAAGTCTAGCCTAGGTAAATTCAAAAAAATTTAAACCATTTCAAGCATCTTTTCTGACCACAGTGCACTAAGATTAGATGTCAATTACAGGAGACAAACTAGAAAAATTCCAAAATATGGAGGCTAAATAACACACTGCTGAACAATGAGCAAATCACAGAAGAAATAAAAATATGCATAGAAATAAATGAAAATGAAAACACAACAACGCAAAACCTATAGTGAAGTGAGTGAGTGAAGTGGCTCAGTCGTGTCCGACTCTTTGCGACCCCATGGGCTGTAGCCTACCAGGCTTCTTTGTCCATGGGATTTTCCAGGCAATAGTCCTGGAGTGGATTGCCATTTCCTTCTCCAGGGGATCTTCCCAACCCAGGGATCGAACCCAGGTCTCCCGCATTGTAGACAGACGCATTACCATCTGAGCCACTAGGGAATTGGGACACTGTAAAAGCAGTGCTAAGGGGAAGGTTCATAGCAATACAGGCTTACCTCAAGGAACAAGAAAAAAGTCAAATAAATAACATAACTCTACACCTAAAGCAACTAGAAAAGGGAGAAATGAAGAACCCCAGGGTTAGTAGAAGGAAAGAAATCTTAAAAATTAGGGCAGAAATAAATGCAAAAGAAACAAAAGAGACCATAGCAAAACTCAACAAAGCCAAAAGCTGATTCTTTGAGAAGATAAATAAAACTGACAAACCATTAGCCAGACTAACCAGGAAACAAAGGGAGAAGAATCAAATCAACAAAATTAGAAATGCAAATGGAGAGATCAAAACAGACAACACAGAAATACAAAGGATCATAAGAGACTACTATCAGCAAATATACGCCAATCAAATGGACAACTTGGAAGAAATGGACAAATTTTAGACAAGTACAACTTTCCAAAACTGAACCAGGAAGAAATAGAAAATCTTAACAGACCAATCACAACCACAGAAATTGAAACTGTAATCAGAAATCTTCCAGCAAACAAAAGCCCAGGGCCAGATGGCCTCACAGCTGAATTCTACCAAAAATTTAGAGAAGAGCTAACACCTATCCTACTCAAATTCTTCCAGAAAATTGCAGAGGAAGGTAAACTTCCAAACTCCTTCTATGAGGCCACCATCACCCTAATACCAAAACCAGATGAAGATGCCACAAAAAAAGAAAACTACAGGCCAATATCACTGATGAACATAGATGTAAAAATCCTTTTTAAAAATTCTAGCAAACAGAATCCAACAACATATTAAAAAGATCATACATCATGACCAAGTGGGCTTTAATGGAAAACATCCATTTATGATTAAAACAAAACAAACAAACAAAAAAAAACCTCCAGAAAGCAGGAATAGAAGGAACATACCTCAGCATAATACAAGCTATATATGACAAACCCATAGCAAACACTATCCTCAATGGTGAAAAATTGAAAGCACTTCCCCTAAAGTCATGAGCAAGACAAGGATGCCCACTCTCACCACTACTATTTAACATAGTTTTGGAAGTTTTGGCCGCAGCAATCAGAGCAGAAAAAAATAATGAATCCAAACTGGCAAAGAAGAAGTAAAACTCTCACTGGTTGCAGATGACATGATCCTCTACTTAGAAAACCCTAAAGACTCCACCAGAAAATTACTAGAGCTAATCAATGAATATAGTAATTTCAGGATATAAAATCAACACACAGAAATCCCTTGCATTCCTATACAGTAACAATGAGAAAACAGAGAAATTAAGGAAACAAGTCCATTCACCACTGCAGTGAAAAGAATAAATACTTAGGATTATATCTACCTAAAGAAACAAAAGACCTACATACAGAAAACTATAAAACACTGATGAAAGAACTCAAAGAGGACACAAATAGATGGAGAAATATATGCCATGTTCATGGATTGGAAGAATCAATATAGTGAAAATGAGTATACTACCCAAAGCAACCTATAGATTCAATGCAATCCCTATCAAGCTACCAATGGTACTTTTCATAGAACTAGAACAAATAATTTCACAATTGTATGGAAATTAAAAAAAAAAAAAAAACTTGAAGAGCCAAGGCAATCTTGAGAAACAAAAATGGAACTGGAGGAATCAACCTGCCTGACTTCTGGCTCTACTACAAAGCTACTGTCATCAAGACAGTATGGTACTGACATGCAAACAGAAATATAGATCAATGGAACTAAATAGAAAGCCCAGAGATAAATCCACGCACCTATGGACACCTTGTCTTCAACAAAGGAGGCAAGAATATACAATGGAGAAAAGATAATCTCTTTAACAAGTGGTACTGGGAAAACTGGTCATCCACTTGTAAAAGAATGTAACTAAAACATTTTCTAATATCATACGCAAAAATAAACTCAAAATGGATTAAAGATCTAAATGTAAGACCAGAAACTATAAAACTTCTAGAGGAAAACATAGGCAAAACACTCTCTGACATAAATCACAGCAGGATCCTATATGACCCACTCCCAGAGCACTGGAAATAAAAGCAAAAATAAACAACTGGGACCTAATTAAAATTAAAAGCTTTTGATCTTCAAGACCCAGATAATCATGATGATGTGATCACTCATCTAGAGCCAGACATCTAGGAATGTGAAGTCAAGTGGGCCTCAGAAAGCATCTCTATGAACAAAGTTAGTGGAGGTGATGGAATTCCAGTGGAGCTGTTTCAAATCCTGAAAGATGATGCTGTCAAAGTGCTGCACTCAATATGCCAGCAAATTTGGAAAA
>SJYB01008225.1:1953-14016 GCA_006408585.1 Antidorcas marsupialis | reverse complement strand
CCATCTGTATAAAAGTAGATGTGATTCAGAGCTCAGGGTTCTCGTCAAGACTCCACTGCACTGGATGAGACAGGAGCCCTAGCTTGAGCTAGCAGTAAAACCCCTTTATGCTTTTGCATTGCTGTGGACGTCTTATTCTCTCAGTTTGGGGGACTTGGACTTCGGGCATAACATGCTGCAGGTTAACAAATGAATGCTTTGAGAAGTCCCCTGAAACAAAAGACATTTAACTTTGCTTTCCTATAATTTTCCAAGACTGTTTAAAGGGTTCTTCATTCACAACAAAAAACATTCTATTGAGAGGGTAGCAGGCAGGAAGGCCAGGGACCTCCAGATGGAGGAAATAGGCTGCAAGTGTCAGACTTTTTTATCTCTCTCTTAAGCAGCAGGAGAAAACAAACAAGTTCTAAATTTTTTCCCCTTTTCTACACAAATTTAAAAGAGGTTTCTCTTAAAATTCTCTGTTGCCATAATGACACCTGGTTCCACCTGAACTTAACTTTTCTCAAACATTGAGCTAACCAATGCGTTTTTCTTATGGAAATGTTCGTCTTAACCTATGTTAATGAACTATGTATTTACTCTNTCTTAAAATTCTCTGTTGCCATAATGACACCTGGTTCCACCTGAACTTAACTTTTCTCAAACATTGAGCTAACCAATGCGTTTTTCTTATGGAAATGTTCGTCTTAACCTATGTTAATGAACTATGTATTTACTCTAGACTCTGTCTTTCTTCAAGTCTGTTCCACTTAAGACTCAGAACCAACTTGACAAACACGTATGTTTTACTCATACATTGTTCTCTTAACTATGTTAATGAAACTATATGTTTACTTGGAGACCTGCCCTTCTTCAAGATTCATGCCAATCATTTTGTGGCCCAGGGTGACACACGTGGTGCCAATGTTATCTCAAAACGCATGTTGTAGGTGAGGGGGCTGGTGCCACTCTGAATTTTGAGACATCTCCTTTCTGTAAAACAGCTTGCTAGTAGCTATATAACATCCAGATAAGACTATCAGGGAGGAATGCTTTCTGCTCCCTTCTTGATGCTTATGTCAGAAGCTTTCTCTGTCTCTTTTATATTTTAATAAAACTTTATTACATAAAAGCTCTGAGCAATCAAACCTTGTCATTGGCCCCAGATTGAATTCTTCTCCTTCAGAGGCCAAGAATCCCAGCATCTTTCATGGCTCAGGAACAACCTTTCACTATCAAACAGTTTTGGAAATCCTAAGTGACATCATGCCAAATGTACACAAGTGTTGACTGACTATGACATGTCTGAATATATACTCTAGTTGAATCTATTAAGTTGTACATCAATTTATCTTAAGCATTAAAGGAAAAACAGAGTCTCAAAACAAACACACACTTTATTAAATGAAAATTCATGTTTTGACAGTATAAGATAACTTATCATTTTGCAATGATACTAAAGGACAGAAATAACATTTTATGCCCCTTTTCTTCACAAAAATTTCTATTTGCATAAATTGAAAATTTTAGAAATGAATATCTTGGAGGACATCCAAAAATCTGTTAAGCATTACACAATTCAGTTCAGTACATTTCAGTCGCTCAGTCCTGTCCGACTCTTTGTGACCCCCATGGACTGCAGCACGTCAGGCTTCCCTGTCCATCATCAAAACTCCCGGAGCCTACTCAAACTTATGTCCATTGCATTGGTGATGCCATCCACCCATCTCATCCTCTGTCGTCTCCTTCTGCTCCTGCCTTAAATCTTTCCTAGAATCAAGGTATTTTGTAAGAAGTCAGTTCTTTGCATCAGGTGGCCAAAAGACTGGAATTTCAGCTTCAGCATCAGTCTTTCCAACAAATATTCAGGACTGATTTCCTTTAGAATTGACTGGTTGGATCTCCTTGCAGTCCAACGGACTTCCAAGAGTCTTCTCCAACACCACAGTTCAAAAGCATCAATTCTCCGGTGCTCAGCTTTCCTTATGGTCCAACTCTCACATCCATACATGACTACTGGAAAAACCATAGCTTTGACTAGGTGGACCTTTGTCAGTAATGTCTCTGCTTTTTAATATGCTGTCTATGTTGCTCATAGCTTTTCTTCCAAGGAGTAAGCGTCTTTTAATTTCATGGCTGCAGTTACCATCTGCAGTGATTTTGGAGCCCAAGAAAAGAAAGTCTGTCACTGTTTCCATTGTTTCCACATCTGTTTGCCATGAAGTGATGGGACCTGATGCCATAGTCTTTGTTTTTTGAATGTTGAGTTTTAAGCCAGCTTTTTCCTACTCTCCTCTTTCACTTTCATCAAGAAGCTCTTTAGTTCTTCTTTGCTTTCTGCCATAAAGGTGCTGTCATTTGCATATCTGAGGTTATTGATATTTCTCCTGGCAATCTTGATTCCAGCTTGTGCTTCATTCAGCCTGACATTTTGCATGATGTACTCTGCATATAAGTTAAATAAGCATGGTGACAATATACAGCCTTGACATACTCCTTTCTCAATTTTGAACCCATCTGTTGCTCCATATCTGGTTCTAACTGTTGCTTCTTGACCTGCATACAGATTTCACAGGAGGCAGGTAAGGTGGTCTGGTGTTCCCATCTCTTGAAGAATTTTCAACAGTTTGTTGTGATCCACACAGTCAAAGGCTTTGGCATATTCAACAAAGTAGAAGTAGTTGTTTTTCTGGAACTCTTGCCTTTTCTTTGATCCAGCAGATGTTAGCAATTTGACCTCTGGTTCCTCTGCCTTTTCCACACATTTTTGGCTAAAATTGCAATATAATATAGTATAATTGTATGGAATTATGTTAACTTAGTTAATTCTAATAAAAAGAATTATAAGTGTATGACAAAAGTATGAAGCAGAAACTACTGGCAACAAAATGTGTAGGAAACTAATAAGATAAACCTGAGTTTAATTTGAATAGACTCAAGCAAAGCATAAAAGAGACAAAAATAAATTACATTTCCATATGCTAATAATAAACAAAATGAAAATAAAATTTTGGATTAAGAATTCATACACAATAGCATCAAAAAGAATAATTTATTCAGGAATAAATTGAACAAAAGANATACAGATTTCACAGGAGGCAGGTAAGGTGGTCTGGTGTTCCCATCTCTTGAAGAATTTTCAACAGTTTGTTGTGATCCACACAGTCAAAGGCTTTGGCATATTCAACAAAGTAGAAGTAGTTGTTTTTCTGGAACTCTTGCCTTTTCTTTGATCCAGCAGATGTTAGCAATTTGACCTCTGGTTCCTCTGCCTTTTCCACACATTTTTGGCTAAAATTGCAATATAATATAGTATAATTGTATGGAATTAGTTAATTCTAATAAAAAGAATTATAAGTGTATGACAAAAGTATGAAGCAGAAACTACTGGCAACAAAATGTGTAGGAAACTAATAAGATAAACCTGAGTTTAATTTGAATAGACTCAAGCAAAGCATAAAAGAGACAAAAATAAATTACATTTCCATATGCTAATAATAAACAAAATGAAAATAAAATTTTGGATTAAGAATTCATACACAATATCATCAAAAAGAATAATTTATTCAGGAATAAATTGAACAAAAGAATTGAAAAACTTGTATGTTGAAAACCACAAAATATGGCAGAGAGAAATTAAGGCATATTTAAAAAAATAGGATTTGGGGAAAAGAATGAATAATTAATCCAAAAAGTGACATGAAAATTTAAAGAGACTAAATAAACCAAAGCAGTAGAGAAAAATTAAAAGTCAGACAATTTGCACATACTATGCAACTATAATAATCAAGACTTGTGTTGTCTGTTAAGAAAGACATTTATGTCAATGGAATGGGATAGAATTCCAGAAATAAGCATTTACATTTATGTTCAATTGCTTTTTCAATAAAGCTCTCAGGAAAATTCAATGGTGAGTGGATAGTCTTTTCAACAATTATTGTTCAAAGTATTGAATATCCATATGTCAATAAAAGAAAAATCTAGCTTCGACCCTTATATCACATCATATACAAAAATTAACTCAAAATTGATCATACACCCAAATGTAAAAGTGAAAGCAATAAAACTTCTAGAAGAAAGCACAGGAGAAGCTCTTTGTGACTTTGAGATAAGCAGAGATTTCTTAAGTATGACAGCAAAAACCTGATTTATAAAAACAAATGATTGATAAGTAGGATCTCATCAAATGAAAGCATTTTGCTCTTTGTTGCTGTTCAATCCCCGTCTGGTCTGACTCTTCACAATCCTATGACCTGCAGCAGGCCAGGCCTCCCTGTCCTCCACTATCTCTCAGAGTTTGCCCAAGTTCATGTCCACTGCATCAGTGATGCCATTCAATCATTTCACACTCTGTTACCCTCTTAGCCTCTGCCTTCAATCTTTCCCAGCATCAGGGTCTTTTTCAATGAGTCAGCTGTTTGTATTAGGTGATCAAAATATTACCCTTAAAGTATTTTATTCCTTAAGAGACATCATTAAGGAAAAGACAAGCTAAAAATTGGGTGAATATGCTTGCAAATGTGTCGTTGATAAAGGAGTTGTATCCATAAGATGTAAAGAACTATTCCAACTCAACAGCAAACAACCCGATTAAATCAATCAATTTTTTTTAACTGGCAAGAGATTTGAACAGACATTTTGCAGTGAAGATATATAAATGACTAAAAATGCTCACAATTAGCTGTCCAACATCATTAGTCACTGGAAAATGCAAATTATGATCACAATGAGAAACAATTTTATAGTCACTAGAATGACTGCAACCAAAATTGACAAAACTGTCAGCTGGAGCCCTTATACAATTCTAGAAGAGCTAAATGGTACATTTACTTTTGGAAGCAACTTAGCAGTTTTTTTTTTTTTTAAGTTAATATGTACAATTTATAAATTATACTTCTTGCTAAGCAAAAAGGATGTTTGATTTGGGTGGGGAGGAGTGATAAAATGTTCTAAAACTGCACTATGGGTTGCACAATNACTATTCCAACTCAACAGCAAACAACCCGATTAAATCAATCAATTTTTTTTAACTGGCAAGAGATTTGAACAGACATTTTGCAGTGAAGATATATAAATGACTAAAAATGCTCACAATTAGCTGTCCAACATCATTAGTCACTGGAAAATGCAAATTATGATCACAATGAGAAACAATTTTATAGTCACTAGAATGACTGCAACCAAAATTGACAAAGAGCTAAATGGTACATTTACTTTTGGAAGCAACTTAGCAGTTTTTTTTTTTTAAGTTAATATGTACAATTTATAAATTCTACTTCTTGCTAAGCAAAAAGGATGTTTGATTTGGGTGGGGAGGAGTGATAAAATGTTTTAAAACTGCACTATGGGTTGCACAATACTAAGAATTTACTAAAAAATTATTGAGCTGTACATTTGCAAATATTTAAAGTGTATGTCAATAAAGAAGTTATGCTACTACCATAACAAAATAGACTTTGAAAGACAAATATTTTGAAAACAAAAAAGCTGAAAATATAAAGCAAGCATCACATGAATTCATTATTCATTATTTGTATAACTTTGGGCTGTTTCATTTGTTGGGAGCTAGAGTTGGCTTAAAGCTCAATATTCAGAAAACGAAGATCATGGCATCTGGTCCCATCACTCCATGGGAAATAGATGGGGAAACAGTGGAAACAGTGTCAGACTTCATTTTTTTGGGCTCCAAAATCACTGCAGATGGTGACTGCAGCCATGAAATTAGAAGACGCTTACTCCTTGGAAGAAAAGTTATAACCAACTTAGATAGTATATTCAAAAGCAGAGACATTACTTTGCCGACTAAGGTCCGTCTAGTCAAGGCTATGGTTTTTCCTGTGGTCATGTATGGATGTGAGAGTTGGACTGTGAAGAAGGCTGAGTGCTGAAGAATTGATGCTTTTGAACTGTGGTGTTGGAGAAGACTCTTGAGAGTCCCTTGGACTGCAAGGAGATCCTACCAGTCCATTCTGAGGGAGATCAGTCCTGGGATTTCTTTGAAGGGAATGATACTGAAGCTGAAACTCCAGTACTTAGGCCACCTCATGTGAAGAGTTGACTCATTGGAAAAGACTCCAATGCTGGGAGGGATTGGGGGTGGAGGAGAAGGGGACGACCGAAGATGATATGGCTGGATGGCATCACTGACTTGATGGACGTGAGTCTGAGTGAACTCCAAGAGATGGTAATGAACAGGGAGGCCTGGCATGCTGTGATTCATGGGGTCATAAAGAGTCAGACATGACTGAGCAACTGAACTGAACTGAACTGAACTGAGAGGTAGTCCAGTTAAAAACTTATTCTACATATCCATTCGTTTCTTTGCATATTCTGATTTTTTAAAATTTCTTCTGTGATTTGTTGGTTATTCAGCAGCGTTTTATTCAGCCTCCATATGTTGCTATTTTTAATAGTTTTTCTCCTGTAATTGAGATCTAATCTTACTGAATTGTGGTCAGAAAAGATGCTTGGAATGATTTTAATTTTTTTGATTTTATTTACCAAGGCTAGATTTATGGCCCAGGATGTGATCTATCCTGGAGAAGGTTCCATGTATGCCTTAAAAAAAGATGAAGTTCATTGTTTTGGGGTGAAATGTCCTATAGATATCAATTAGGTCTAACTGATCTATTGTATCTATTGTATCCATTATATTATTTGTGCTTCCTTGTTAATTTTCTGTTTAGTTGATCTATCCATAGCTGTGAGTGGGGTATTAAAGTCTCCAACTATTATTGTGTTATTGTTAATTTCCCCTATCATATTTGTTAGCCAGGACATGGAAGCAATCTAGATGTCCATCAGCAGATGAATGGATAAGAAAGCTGTGGTACATATACACAATGGAGTATTACTCAGCCCTTAAAAAGAATACATTTGAATCAATTCTAATGAGGTGGATGAAACTGGAGCCGATTATACAGAGTGAAGTAAGTCAGAAAGAAAAACACCAATACAGTATACTAACGCATATATATGGAATTTAGAAAGATGGTAATGATAACCCTGTATGTGAGACAGCAAAAGAGACACAGATGTATAGAACAGTCTTTTGGACTCTGTGGGAGAGGGTGAGGGTGGGATGATTTGGGAAAATGGCACTGAAACATGGATAAAATCATATGTGAAACAAATTGCCAGTCCAGGCTTGATGCATAATACAGGATTCTTGGGGCTGGTGCACTGGGATGACCCAGAGGGATGGTACAGGGAGGGAGGTGGGAGGGGGGTTCAGGATGAGGAACACGTGTACGCACATGGCGGATTCATGTCGATGTGTGGCAGAATCAATACAATTTTGTGAAGTAATTAGCTTCCAATTAAAATAAATAAATTTAAATTAAAAAAAGAAGCATTCTACAGTGAAGAAATTAAATTTTATTTTACATAGATCTGATGAAAGCTTTTTATTCCACACTATTAGTCAATTTCTGTCTTGTAATTATCATTGCTTCAAAATGAGCCCTGTACATTTTGAGTAAGTTCCAGAAGAGTGCATACAACAGGTATACTTTCAAAAACTAAAAATATACTCCTAATCTGCCTCTTGAGAAATCTGTATGCAGGTCAGGAAGCAATAGCTAGAACTGGACATGGAACAAAAGACTGGTTCCAAATAGGAAAAGGAGTACGTCGAGGCTGTATATTGTCATCCTGCTTATTTAACGTCTATGCAGAGTACATCATGAGAAACGCTGGACTAGAAGAAACAAGCTGAAATCGAGATTGCCGGGAGAAATATCAATAACCTCAGATATGCAGATGACACCACCCTTATGGCAGAAAGTGAAGAGGCACTAAAGAGCCTCTTGATGAAAGTGAAAGAGGAGAGTGAAAAAGTTGGCTTAAAGCTCAACATTCAGAAAACAAAGATCATGGCATCTGGGCCCATCACTTCATGGGAAATAGATGGGGAAACAGTGGAAACAGTGTCAGACTTTATTTTGGGGGGGGCTCCAAAATCACTACAGATGGTGATTACAGCCATGAAATTAAAAGATGCTTACTCCTTGGAAGAAAAGTTATGACCAACCTAGATAGTATATTCAAAAGCAGAGACATTACTTTGCCGACTAAGGTCTGTCTAGTCAAGGCTATGGTTTTTCCAGTGGTCACGTATGGATGTGAGAGTTGGACTGTGAAGAAGGCTGAGTGCCGAAGAACTGATGCCTTTGAATTGTGGTGTTGGAGAAGACTTTTGAGAGTCCCTTGGAGTACAAGGAGATCCAATCAGTCCATTCTGAAGGAGATCAGCCCTGGTATTACCTTGGAAGGAATGATGCTAAAGCTGAAACTCTGGCCATCTCATGCGAAGAGTTGACTCATTGGTGAAGACTCTGATGCTGGGAAGGATTGGGGGCAGGAGGAGAAGGGGACGACTGAGGATGAGATGGCTGGATGGCATCATGGACCTGATGGACGTGAGTCTGAGTGAACTCTGGGAAATGGTGATGAACAGGGAGGCCTGGCGTGCTGTGATTCATGGGGTGACAAAGAGTCGGACACGACTGAGCGACTGAACTGAACTGAAGAAATATATACATGAAAAATTATATGAAGAATAAAAATAATAAGAATATCACCAGTTTCAGGAAAGTGTTAAGCTTGAGTAGGGACAGGTAGAGAAATGGAATGGGGAGGAGGCAGATGGAGAAATTGCATATGCTCCACGACTCCCATTGTGTGGTCCCATTGAATTCATAGTATTTGTTATATTAATAATAAATATAGGAGAGATATTTGTTCAAGATGGCAGCGTAGAAGGACATGTACTCATCTCTTCCTGTGAGAGCACCAAAATTGCAAATACCTGTTGAACAGCCATCAACAGGAAGATGCTGGAACCCACCAAAAAAAAAGATACTTCACATTCAAAGACAAAGGAGAAGCCTCAGTGAGGTGGTAGAAGGGGCACAATCACAATAAACCACCAGGTGGGCAACCCACAAACTGGAGAACAATACTACCAAAGAAATTTTCCCACTGTTGTTCTGAGCCCCATGCCAAGCTTGTCATTCTGGTGATCTCGCAAAAAGACTAGGAATCCCCAGGGAATTTTGATAGCTTACACTGAGTAATGTTGGATTCATGATCTCAGAAGATTTAGCTTCTGGATCAGGGACCAGGCTTGATCACTCAGGGCTTTCATGTGGCAGAAGTTTTATTACAGTGAAAAAGGACAGAAAAACTTGTCATAGACGTCAGAATGGAGATGGAGCATGCCCCATTCATCAGTCTTATGAAAGCCTTATATACTTTTACCAAACCCACTCTGTAACATACATCTTAAATTAGCAAGATTAGAACTACAATAGAAAGGTTTTACCAGACCTACTCCCACAACCTACCTCTTAAGAGCACATGATTAGTCAGAAGTTCAGTTCAGTCGCTCACTCATGTCTGACTCTTTGTGACCCCATGAACTGCAACACTCCAGACTTCGATGTCGTTCACTAAACCCGGAGCTTGCTCAAACTCATGAGCATTGAGTAAGTGATGCCATCCTACCATCTAGTCCTCTGTCATCCCCTTCTCCTCCTGCCTTCAATCTTTCCCAGCATCAGGGTCTTCTCAAATGAGTCAGTTCTTCCCATCAGGTGGCCAAAGTATTGGAGTTTCAGCTTCAGGATCAGTCTTTCCAATGAATATTCAGGACTGATTTCCTTTAGGACTGACTGTTTTGATCTCTTTGCAGTCCAAGGGACTCTCAAGAGTCTTCTCCAACACCACAGTTCAAAAGCATCAATTCTTCGGTGCTCAGCTTTCTTTATGGTCCAACTCTCACATCCATACATGACTACTGCAAAAACCATAGTTTTGACTAGACAGATCTTTGCCAGTAAAGAAATGTCTCTGCTTTTTAACATGCTGTCTATGTTGCTCATAGCTTTTTTTCCCCCAAGGAACAAGCATCTTTTAATTTCATGGCTGCTGTCATCATCAGCAGTGATTTTAGAGCCCTCCAAAATAGTCTGTTGCTGTTTCCATTTTTCCCCCATCTATTTACCATGAAATGATGTGACTGGATACCATGATCTTCGTCTTTTGAATGCTGAGTTTTAAGCCAGCTTTTTCGTTCTCCCCTTTCACCTTCGTCAAGAGGCTCTTTAGTTCTTTACTTTCTGCCATAAGGGTGAGGTCATCTGCGTATATGAAGTTATTGATATTTCTCCCATCAAACTTGATTGCAGCTTGTGCTTCATCCAGCCTGGTATGTCACGTAATGTCATCTGCATATAAGTTAAATAAGCGGGGTGACAATATATAGCCTTGGCATATCCTTTCCCGATTTGAAACCAGTTGTTTCATGTTCAGTTCTAACTGTTGCTTCTTGACCTGCATACAGATTTCTTAGGAGGCAGGTAAGGTGGTCTGGTATTCCCATCTCTTTCAGAATTTTTTACAATTTGTTGTGATATACACAATCAAAGGCTTTGACCTAATCAATAATGCAGAAGTAGATGTTTTTCTGGTACTCTCTTGCTTTCTCTATGATTCAACAGATGTTGGCAGTTTGATCTCTGGTTTCTCTGCATTTTCTAAGTCCAGCTTGAGTATCTGGAAGTTCACGGTTCATGTACTATTGCGACCTGGCTTGGAGGACTATGAGCATTACCTTTCTAATATGTGAGATAAGTGCAATTGTGTGGTGGTTTGAACATTCTTTGGCATGGCCTTTCTTTGGAACTGGAATGGAAACTGACCTTTTCCAGTGCCATGGCCACTAGTAAGCTTTCCAAAATTGCTGGCATATTGAGTGGCAGCACTTTCACAGCATCATTGTATATGATTTGAAATCGCTCAGTTGGAATTCTATCACCTCCACTAGCTTTGTTCGTAGTGATGCTTCCTAAGGCCCACCTGACTTTGCATTCCAGGATGTCTGGTTCTAGGTAAGTGATCACACCATAATTGTTATCTGGGTCATGAAGATCTTTTTTTTATATAGTTCTTCTGTGTATTCTTGCAACCTCTTCTTAATCTTTCCTTCTTCTTTTTGGTCCATACCATTTTTTTCCTTTCTTGAGCCCATCTTTGCATGAAATATTCCCTTGGTATCTCTAATTGATCTCTTGTCTTTCTCAATTGATTGTTTTCTTCTATTTCTTTGCATTGATCTCTGAGGAAGGTTTTCTTATGTCTTCTTGCTATTTTTTGGAACTCTGCATTCAAATTGGTATATCTTTCCTTTTCTCTTTTGCCTTTCACTTCTCTTCTTTTCACATTTATTTGTAAGGCCTCCTCAGAGAACCATTTTGACTATTTGCATTCTTTTTCTTGGGGATGGTCTTGATCCTGGCCTCTGGTACAATATCACGAATCTCTGTCCATAGTTCTTCGGGCATTCTATCAGATCTAATCCCTTGAATCTATTTGTCACATCCACTGTATAATCATTTGTACAATTGTCAGAAATGAACAACAATTATTAAAAATGAACAACATGTCCTCAAGTAACATACATTGTTGTTATATAATCATGCAGTTCAGTTCAGTTCAGTCGCTCAGTCATGTCTGACTATTTGTGACCCCATTACCATCTCTTGGAGTTCACTCACACTCACATCCATTGAGTCCGTGATGCCATCTAGCCATCTCATCCACGGTCATCCCCTTCTTCTCCTGCCCCCATCCTTCCCAGCATCAGAGTATTTTCCAATGAGTCAATTCTTCACAGGAGGTGGCCAAGGTACTGGAGTTTCAGCTTTAGCATCATTCCTTCCAAAGAAGTCCCAGGGCTGATCTCCTTCAGAATGGACTGGTTGGATCTCCTTGCAGTCCAAGGGACTCTCAAGAGTCTTCTCCAACACCACAATTCAAAGGCATCAGTTCTTCGGCACTCAGCCTTCTTCACAGTCCAACTCTCACATCCATACATGACCACAGGAAAAACCATAGCCTTGACTAGACAGACCTTAGTCGGCAAAGTAATGTCTTTGCTTTTGAATATACTATCTAGATTGGTCATAACATTTCTTCCAAGGAGTAAGCATCTTTTAATTTTATGGCTGCAGTCACCATCTGTAGTGATTTTGGAGCCCCCCCAAAATAAAGTCTGACACTGTTTCCACTGTTTCCCCA
>SJYB01008224.1:6490-22522 GCA_006408585.1 Antidorcas marsupialis | reverse complement strand
ATGAACAGTATGAAAAGGCAAAATGATAGGATACCAAAAGGGGAACTCCCCAGGTCATTAGGTGCCCAATATGCTACTGGAAATCAGTGGAGAAATAACTCCAGAAAAAAAGAAGGGATGGAGCTAAAGCAAAAACAGTACCCAGCTGTGGCTGTGACTGGTGATAGAAGCAAGATCCGATGCTGTAAAGAGCAATATTGCATAGGAACCTGGAATGTCAAGTCCATGAATCAAGGCAAATTGGAAGTGGTCAAACAAGAGATGGTAAGGGTGAACGTTGACATTCTAGGAATTAGCAAACTAAAATGGACTGGAATGGGTGAATTTACCTCAAATGATCATTATATCTACTACTGCGGGCAGAAATCACTCAGAAGAAATGGAGTAGCCATCATGGTCAACAAAAGAGTCCAAAATGCAGTACTTGGATGCAACCTCAAAAATGACAGAATGATCTCTGTTTGTCTCCAAGGCAAACCATTCAATACCACAGTTATCCAAGTCTATGCCCCAACCACTTACGCAGAAGAAGCTGAAGTTGAACAGTTTTATGAAGACCTACAAAACTTTTTAGAACTAACACCCCAAAAAGATGTCCTTTTCATTATAGGGGACTGGAATACTAAAGTACGAAGTCAAGAAACACCTGGAGTAACAGGGAAATTTGGCCTTGGAATGTGGAATGAAGCAGTGCAAAGACTAATAGAGTTTTGCCAAGAAAATGCACTGGTCATAGCAAACACCCTCTTCCAACAACACAAGAGAAGACTCTACACATGGACATCACCAGATGGTCAACACCAAAATCAGACTGATTATATTCTTTGCAGCCAAAGATGGAGAAGCTCTATACAGTCAACAAAAACAAGACCAGGAGCTGACTGTGGCTCAGATCTTGAACTGCTTATTACCAAATTCAGACTTAAATTGAAGAAAGTAGGGAAAACCGCTAAACCATTCAGGCATGACCTACATCAAATCCCTTATGATTCTACAGTGGAAGTGAGAAATAGATTTAAGGGCCTAGATCTGATAGATAGAGTGCCTGATGAACTATGGAATGAGGTTCGTGACATTGTACAGGAGACAGGGATCAAGACCATTCCCATGGAAAAGAAATGCAAACAAGCAAAATGGCTCTCTGGGGAGGCCTTACAAATAGCTGTGAAAAGAAGAGAGGCAAAAAGCAAAAGGAAAGATATAAGCATCTCAATGCAGAATTCCAAAGAATACCAAGAAGAGATAAGAAAGCCTTCAGCGATCAATGCAAAGAAATAGAGGAAAAGAACAGAATAGGAAAGACTAGAGATCTCCTCATGAAAATTAGAGATACCAAGGGAACATTTCATGCAAAGTTGGGCTCGATAAAGAACAGAAATGATCGGGACCTAACAGAAGCAGAAGATATTAAGCAGAGGTGGCAAGAATACATGGAAGAACTGTACAAAAAAAGATCTTCACGACCCAGATAATCATGATGATGTGATCACTAATCTAGAGTCAGACATCTTGGAATGTGAACTCAAGTGGGCCTTAGAAAACATCACTACGAACAAAGCTAGTGGAGGTGATGGAATTCCAGTGGAGCTGTTTCAAACCCTGAAAGATGTGAAAGTGCTGCACTCAATATGCCAGCACATTTGGAAAACTCAGCAGTGGCCACAGGACTGGAAAAGGTCAGTTTTCATTCATATTCCAAAGAAAAACAATGCCAAAGAATACTCACACTACCGCACAATTGCACTCATCTCACATGCTAGTAAAGTAATGCTCAAAATTCTCCAAGCCAGGCTTCAGCAATACATGAACCATGAACTGCCTGATGTTCAAGCTGGTTTTAGAAAAGGCAGAGGAACCAGAGTTCAAATTGCCAACATCTGCTGGATCATGGAAAAAGCAAGAGAGTTCCAGAAAAACATCTACTTCTGCTTTATTGACTATGCCAAAGCCTTTGACTGTGTGGATCACAATAAACTGTGGAAAATTCTGAAAGAGATGGGAATACCAGACCACCTAACCTGCCTTTTGAGAAATCTGTATGCAGGTCAGGAAGCAACAGTTAGAACTGGATATGGAACAACAGACTGGTTCCAAATAGGAAAAGGAGTACGTCAAGGCTGTATACTGTCACCCTGTTTATTTAACTTATATGCAGAGTACATCATGAGAAACACTGGGCTGGAGAAAGCACAAGCTGGAATCAAGGTTGCCAAGAGAAATATCAATAACCTCAGATATGCAGATGATACCACCGTTATGGCAGAAAGTGAAGAAGAACTAAAGAGCCTCTTGATGAAAGAGAAAGAGGAAAGCGAAAAAGTTGGTTTAAAGCTCAACATTCAGAAAATAAAGATCATGACATCTGGTCCCATCACTTCATGGGAAATAGATGGAGAAACAGTGGAAACAGTGTCAGACTTTATTTTTTGGAGCTCCAAAATCACTGCAGATAGTGACTGGAGCCATGAAATTAGAAGACGCTTAGTCCTTGGAAGAAAAGTTATGACCAACCTAGATAGTATATTCAAAAGCAGAGAAGTTGCTGACGAAAGTCCGTCTAGTCAAGGCTATGATTTTTCCTGTGGTCATGTATGGATGTGAGAACTGGACTGTGAAGAAGGCTGAGCGCTGAAGAATTGATGGTTTTGGACTGTGGTGTTGGAGAAGACTCTTGAGAGTCCCTTGGACTGCAAGGAGATCCAACCAGTCCATTCTGAAGGAGATCAGCCCTGGGATTTCTTTGGAAGGAATGATGCTAAAGCTGAAACTCCAGTACTTTGGCCACCGCATGCGAAGAGTTGACTCATTGGAAAAGACTCTGATGCTGGGAAGGATTGGGGGCAGCAGGAGAAGGGGACGACAGAGGATGAGATGGCTGGATGGCATCACTGACTCGATGAACGTGAGTCTGAGTGAACTCTGGGAGATGGTGATAGACAGGGAGGCCTGGCGTGCTGCAATTCATGGGGTCACAAAGAGTCGGACACGACTGAGTGACAGAACTGAACTGAACTGAAAAGTTTTTGATAATCATTTAAATAACAAGATGGTTTTTNCCAACCAGTCCATTCTGAAGGAGATCAGCCCTGGGATTTCTTTGGAAGGAATGATGCTAAAGCTGAAACTCCAGTACTTTGGCCACCGCATGCGAAGAGTTGACTCATTGGAAAAGACTCTGATGCTGGGAAGGATTGGGGGCAGCAGGAGAAGGGGACGACAGAGGATGAGATGGCTGGATGGCATCACTGACTCGATGAACGTGAGTCTGAGTGAACTCTGGGAGATGGTGATAGACAGGGAGGCCTGGCGTGCTGCAATTCATGGGGTCACAAAGAGTCGGACACGACTGAGTGACAGAACTGAACTGAACTGAAAAGTTTTTGATAATCATTTAAATAACAAGATGGTTTTTTTTCAATTGCAGCGGGACATGAGTCACAGTTTTTCAATTGATAACCCTTCGTAAGTAAGTTATCGGTGGGTTAGTTTGAATTTTCTCTGGGGCAAGTTTTAAGCCTCTAGCAGACAATGCCTGGGTCAAATCTTGGAGTACAGTTTGCAAATGAGCTCTATCTGGATGAGCTATTAAAATATCCATGTAATGGATCATATATATTCGTTCATACTTAATACTAATATCTTTTGATAATTAGCAGAGAAACAGAAAACAAAGTTGCCAGGAATTTCTAGAATTAAGATCAATGAGGCAGACTTGGAGGTAACCACGGGGACCCCAAATTGAGGTGATGACACCTGAGGCTATTAAACAGCCTAAGTGGGAGTGGAGAAGCAAAGACAAGACGAGCATCTGGAAGGAAAACCTGACCAGATGGGAATGGAAAATGAGAGAGGATTCAGGAAAGGACAGTCTGTTAACACACAGGCCCACAGACGTTTGGTGCTCAGTGCCTTTGTCTGTGGTAAGATAATGTCGAATCTTCAGTCCAGTAAACTCCCTTGCTGTTATTCAAACAAAAGAAAAACTGGGAAATATTAAATTTTATGAAACAAATTCTGGGAATCAAACAAGGGGTTTTGTGCTTTACAGTTCAATGCTAATTCAGTTTGCATCAGGGCTGAACTAATACCCCAACAGGTTGTTAGGAGAAATTATCTTGAAAAACATGTTTAAATGAAACACAGGATTAAGGCCCTCATCATTTTCAGAGTGACTTGGTTCAAAGGAAGTCCATTTAGATATAATGGGTGGATCTACACGAGTTCGTGGATTTATCCAGAATCAATCTGAAATATTCACTCAGTGTAATACCTTAATCAATTCACAGGGAAGGCTTTTCTAAATAATTAGATGAAAAATAATAGAGTAACAAGCACCTTTCAGTTGAGTTAAGTTCAGTCACTTAGTCGTGTCTGACTCTTTATGACCCCATGGACTGCAGCATGCCAAGACTGCCTGTCCATCACCAACACATGGAGTTTACTCAAACACATGTTCACTGAGTCGGTGATGCCATCCAACCATCTCAACCTCTGTCTTCCCCTTCTCCTCATGCTTTCCATCTTTCCCAGCATCAGGGACTTTTCAAATGAGTAGATTCTTCACATCAGGGGGCAAAAGTATTGTAGTTTCACCTTCAGCATCATTCCATCCAATGAATTATTCAGGACTCATTTCCTTTAGGATGGACTGCTTGGATTTCCTTGCAGTCCAAGGGACTCTGAGGAGTCTTCTCCAACACCACAGTTCAAAAGCATCAATTCTTCAGTGCTCCGCTTTCTTTACAGTCCAACTCTCACATCCATATATGACTACTGGAAAAAGCCACAGCTTTGACAAGATGGACCTTTTTTGACAAAGGAAAGTCTCTGCTTTTTAATATGCTGTAGAGGTTGATCATAACTTTTCTTCCATGGAGTAAGCATCTTTTAATTTCATGGCTGCATTCACCATCTGCAGGGACTCTGAAGCCCAAGAAAATAAAGTGTCTGTTTTCCCACTGTTTGCCCTCTATTTGCCATGAAATGATGGGGCCAGATGCCATGACCTTAGTTTTCTGAATGTTTAGCTTTAAGCCAAGTTTTTCACATTCCTCTTTCAATTTCATCAAGAAGCTCTTTAGTTCTTCGCTTTCTGCCGTAAGAGTGGTATCATATGCATATGTGAGGTAACTGATATTTCTCCTGGCAATCTTGATTCCACATTGTGCCTCATCCAGCCCAGCATTTCTTATCTTGTACTCTGCATATAAGTTAATTGATAGGGTGACAATATATAGCCCTTTCCTTATTTGGAACCAGTCTGTTGTTCCATGTCCAGTTCTAACTGCATGCTTCCTGACCTGCATACAGATTTCTGAAGAGGCAAGTCAAGTGATCTGGGATTCCCACCTCTTTCAGAATTTTCCACAGTTTGTGGTGATAGATAGTCAAAGGTTTTGGCATAGTCAGTAAAGCAGAAATAGATTTTTTTTTCCTGGAACTCTCTTGCTTTTTCAGTAATCCAACAAATGTTGCCAATTTGATCTCTGGTTCCTTTGCCTTTTTAAAAACCAACTTGAACAACTGGAAATTCATGGTTCATGTACTATTGAAGTCNCCTCATCCAGCCCAGCATTTCTTATCTTGTACTCTGCATATAAGTTAATTGATAGGGTGACAATATATAGCCCTTTCCTTATTTGGAACCAGTCTGTTGTTCCATGTCCAGTTCTAACTGCATGCTTCCTGACCTGCATACAGATTTCTGAAGAGGCAAGTCAAGTGATCTGGGATTCCCACCTCTTTCAGAATTTTCCACAGTTTGTGGTGATAGATAGTCAAAGGTTTTGGCATAGTCAGTAAAGCAGAAATAGATTTTTTTTCCTGGAACTCTCTTGCTTTTTCAGTAATCCAACAAATGTTGTCAATTTGATCTCTGGTTCCTTTGCCTTTTTAAAAACCAACTTGAACAACTGGAAGTTCATGGTTCATGTACTATTGAAGTCTGGCTTGGAAAATTTTGAACATTGATTTACTAGCATGTGAGATGGGTGCAATTGTGCATTAGTGTGAGCATTCTTTGCACTGACTTTCTTTGGCATTGGAATGAAAACTGAGATTTTCCAGTCCAGTGGCCACTGCTTAGTTTTCCAAATTTGCTGGCATATTGAATGTAGCACTATCACAGCATCATCTTTTAGGATTTGAAATAGCTCAACTGGAATACCATCACCTCCACTAGCTTTGTTCATAGTGATGCTTCCTAAGGTCCACTTGACTTCACATTCCAGGATGTCTGGCTCTAGGTGAGTGATCATATCATCGTGATTACCTGGGTCCTGAAGATATTTTTGTATAGTTCTTTTGTGTATTCTTGCCACCTTTTCTTATTATTTTCTGCTTCTGTTAGGTCTATACCATGTACGTCCTTTATCGAACCCATCTTTGCATGAAATGTTCCCTTTGTATCTATAATTTTCTTGAAGAGATCTCTAGTCTTTCCCATTCTCTTGTTTTCCTCTATTGCTTTGTACTGATCACTAAGGAATACTTTCTTATCTCTCCTTGCTATCCTTTGGAACTCTGCATTCAAATGGGTATATCTTCCTTTTCTCCTGTCCTTTTTGCTTCTATTCTTTTTACAGCTATTTGTAAAGCCACCTCAGACAGACATTTTGCTTTTTGCATTTCTTTTTCTTGGGAATGGTATTGATCCCTGTCTCCTGTAAACTGTCATAAACCTCTGTCCATAGTTCATCAGGCACTCTGTCTATGAGATCTAATCCCTTGAATATACTTCTCACTTCCAATGTATAATCATAAGGGATTTGATTTATGTCATACCTGAATGATCTAGTGGTTTTCCCTACTTTCTTCAATTTAAGTCTGAATTTGGCAATAAGGAGTTCANCTCTTTCACTTTCATCAAGAGGCTCTTTAGTTCTTCTTCACTTTCTGCCATAAAGGTGGTATCATCTGCATATCTGAGGTTACTGATATTTCTCCCGGCAATCTTGATTCCAGTTTGTGTTTCTTCTAGTCCAGCGTTTCTCATGATGTTCTCTGCATATAAGCTAAATAAACAGGGTGACAGTATACAGCCTTGACGTACTCCTTTTCCTATTTGGAACCAGTCTGTTGTTATCACTATCTTAAGACTAAATAGATCTTAAGGGGAATGTTGGTGAAGGGTTTTCATTTGTTGGGCTGATGTTTGCTGCTAAATCTCCATATTCCCTGCCTTTATAATGAATAAAACTAACATATAGGAGAAATAAGTATTAACCTTTAGGATTAATCATGTTAACCTTAGGTTAAATAAATTCTTTTCTTAGTTGCAACCCACCCTATAAGAATGCAACTTTATCTGGTAGTTTCAGAGGGTGGCACCTGGTTTAAGAAAAAACACCCTTGGAAAAAATACATTTTCTGGTTAACTGATCGTTATCAGAAAGAAAGGGTCATAAAATATCAGCAGGTTTCATGGCCAGAAGATGATGTAAAACACCTAAGACTTTTTTTTTTAATACATTTATGTGAAGTACCTGATTTTGATAAAGGTCAGGACTGCTGACACCCCACGGGACTTTTAAAATTTCCATTTGTCTCTATGTGTAACAAAGGATATATAAACAAACCTTTAAAATAAAGAAATCAGATCAGTTTCTGGAAAGACTGATTCCCCAGTGTCATTTCTTTCTTGCTCCCCGTTTTTCTGGGTGAATTCCCATCTGGACCGTGGGTGCTCGCCACATCTACTTACTTGCCCTGGCTTCTAAGATCTGTGAGAGAGGGAGCCCAAGGCGGGGCACCCTCCAATATTCAAACGGGCGCCAGTGGCCCAACGTAGATGGTGCAAATTCCTTGTCTTGGAGTTTTATTGGTATCCCATGTAAACCAAGTTATTCAGCATCTTTTTCTCCACTAATATTTCCTACTACACTATCCGTTTGTAATCTCTCTATATATCTGTAATTAAATAAGCTTTTTCCTAGGACGCCGATTCTGTCTCCTCTTCGAATTACCCTGGATCCACCGGGGCTGGACCCCGGCAAGGAGATACCCTCATGTCCAAGGACAGAAAAGCCCCAGCAAGACAGTAGGCACTTGAGTGCTGGCTACATGGCACTGGACCAGCGGCTGCACACCACTGGAGTGACTTTGAAGATATACCCCACATCCAAGGGCAAAGGGGAAGCCCCAGAAAGATGGTAGGAGGAGCTAGACTGCATTCACAAACAAACGCCATAACTTTCAGAGACCCTCAGAGGGTTCAAACACACCTTGTTTGAACACCAGGACCCAGACATCTCACAGAGACAGACAGAACTGTGTTTCGGTGTCTCCTGAGGACGTATGGGTCAGCAGTGGACTGCTGTGGGGACAGGGGCTCTGGGTGCAGTAGACCTGGGTTTGGCATAAGCCCTCTTGGAGGAGGTCACCATTAACATAGAGCCACCAGAACTTGCACAGATCTGGGGAAACAGATTCTTGGAGGGCAAAAACAGAATTCTGTGTGTATCAGGACCCAGGAGAAAGGAACAGTGACCCTACAAGAGACTGACCCAGACTTCCTGTGAGTGTCCAGGAGACCATGGTGGAGGCGTGGGTCAGTGGTGGCCTGCTGCCAGATTGGGGGCACTGAGTGTAGCAGTGCCTGCATGGGACCTTTTGAAGGAGATTGCCATTGTCTTCATTACCACTAGGATAGTTTGGCCTCAGGTCAAATAACAGGGAGGGAACATAGCCCTTCAGCAGAAAATTGGACTAAAGATGTACTGAGCATGGCCCCTACCATCAGAACAAGACCCAGGTTACCCGTCAGTGAGTCTCTCCCATCAGGAAGCTTCCATAAGCCTCTTATCCTTCTCCAGCAGAGGGCAGAGAGAATGAAACCCACAATCACATTAAACCAACCAGTCTGATCACATGGACCACAGCCTTGTCTAACTCAATTAAACTATGAGCCATGCCATATAGGGACATCCAAGGCAGACAGGTCATGGTGGAGAGCTCTGACAAACTGTGGTCCACTGGAGAAGGGATTAGCAAACCACTTGCCTTGAGAACCCCATGAAAAGTGTGCAAGGGCAGAAAGATAGGACACTGAAAAATGAACTCCCCCAGTCGGCAGGTGACCAATATGCTACTGGAGATCAATGGAGAAATGACTCCAAAACCAGTGAATGGATGGAGCCAAAACAAAACCAATACCCAGTTGCAGATGTGACTTGTGATAGAAGCAAGGCCTGGGCTGTAACGAGCAATATTGCATAGGAATCTGGAATGTTAGGTCCATGAATCAAGGCAAATTGGAAGTGGCCAAATAGGAAATGGCAAGAGTGAATGTTGACATTCTAGGAATCAGTGAGCTAAGATGGACGGGAATGGGTGAATTTAACTCAGATGACCATTATATCTGACATGAAGGATTTTGAGCAGAACCTTACCTGCATGTGAAATGAGCACAATTGTATGATAGTTTGTACACTCTTTTGCACTTCCCTTCTCTGGGATTGGAAAAAAAGAAAAAGACTTTTTCCAGTCCTGTGGCCATTGCTGAGCTTTCCAAATTTGCTGATATATCAAGTGCAGCAGCTCTATTGGTAATAAAACCAATTTCAAGCCTCCCTGGATGGTGGCCCAGGGCTTTTGCTCTATTCCCTGCCTTTCTTATAGAACTGGGCTGAGCTTCCAGGGATGGGAGCTTAGTTTTACACAAAATTCTAAAATCAACAGAATAACATTTTGGATAAAAATCACATACCATAGTACCAGACAGACGTGAGTGTGAATCTAAGCTCTATCACTTTCTAATGGATGGCTTTTTAAATGGTTGTTGCGAAGACTAAACAAGATGATTTACAGAAAGGACTTGGTCTTGCATTCGGCCTGTGGAACTGATCATAGCTAGTGGGTATCTCATATCACTATTATAATTAAGACAACCTGATGATGATGATGATGATGACAACAAAATGAGATGATATGATGAACATGATGCTGGAGGAGAAGATCAAGGGAAGGGAGAAAGATGAGACTATCCCTAGTGATGGAAAAAGAGGTAAAGATTTAACCATTCTTTTAATCAAGCAAAATGAACCCTCAAAAAAGACCACTATACTTAAATTTTAGTGGGATATTTCTAGTTGGTCTTGCATAAGCTTACTCCTTGGAAGAAAAGTTATGACCAACCTAGATAGCATATTCAAAAGCAGAGACATTGCTTTGCCGATGAAGGTCCGTTTAGTCAAGGCTATGGTTTTTCCAGTGGTCATGTATGGATGTGAGAATTGGACTGTGAAGAAGGCTGAGCACCGAAGAATTGATGCTTTTGAACTGTAGTGTTGGAGAAGACTCTTGAGAGTCCCCTGGACTGCAAGGAGATCCAACCAGTCCATTCTGAAGGAGATCAACCCTGGGATTTCTTTGGGAGGAATGATGCTGAAGCTGAAACTCCAGTACTTTGGCCACCTCATGAGAAGAGTTGACTCACTGGAAAAGACTCTAATGCTGGGAGGGATTGGGGGCAGGAGGAGAAGGGGACGACCGAGGATGAGATGGCTGGATGGCATCACGGACTCGATGGACGTGAGTCTGAGTGAACTCCAGGAGATGGTGATGAACAGGGAGGTCTGGCGTGCTGCGATTCATGGGGTCGCAAAGAGTCAGACATGACTGAGTGACTGAACTGAACTGAACTGATGCTAAGAAATGGGTGGGAGAAGTGTGCTCCCAAAGGCAGGGCAGTGGGTGTGGCCCAATATCAGTGCAGATGACAAACAGGATCTTCACACAAAGATAATTTTTTTTAATTGGGGGAGGCACTATGCAGGTTGTGGGATCAAAGTTTCCTGACCAGGGATTGAACCCATTCCCCTTCTAGTGAAAACACGGAGTCCCAACCACTGGACAGCCACAGAAGTTTGTACAGAAACTTTTGATACAAGTATTAATATAACACTGAGTAAAAGCTGGTCTTTTATTTATCACCATACGCTGTATTTTCTAAATAACGACAGTGGTAAAACATTCTTCTGCAATAAAGTCTTTTGTTAGCCCATGTTCTACAAGTTTATCATGGTTTGAAAGTAAGAGTATGGAATATTTAATTTGGTCTTAACTTTCATTCTGAAATGTTTAAAAAGGTTCCAGGAGTAGTCAATCAAATGTGGAAATATATAAGGCTGAGTCTCTGACCAGAGGAACCCTGTGTGTCTTCAGAAAAATTTTTAGAATAAAAACCTAAAACACAGAGTTTCACCATCAGCATCAAGAGTTGGGTTCAGATTTTAAGTCAATTATATGGTATTTTTTATCTGTACTGCAGCTCCCTAATTAAAACTTTCTGGCACTTTAACTCCTGGGAGACCCAGTTGATGATCCAAAGTCAGTCACTGAATGTGATTTAAAATCAATAAGAATGAAAGACACTTTGGGTGTGTTGTGCTTTCAAAGGAAGTGGAAGCACTTTCATGCCTTGCCTGCAGAAAATTAATTACCTAAAGCGGCTACCAGGAAGATATGGATAGAGAGACTATGTATCCACATATAGGTCAGTACTGTGATTTCAGATCTGCATATATAATCACCATTTAACACTATCAAACTTTAACACCCTGCTGTTGGGCTTACTGAAATGCTTGCTGTTAGGCCTGAAGAGCTGAAAATGAAAGTCACTCAGTCCTGTCAGACTTTTGGCAAGCTCATGGACTATACAGTCCATGGAATTCTGCAGGTGAGAACCCTGGAGTTGTTAGCCTTTCCCTTCTCCATGGGATCTTCCAAACCCAGAGATTGAACGCAGGTCTCCCAAACTGCAGTTGGATTCTTTACCAGCTGAGTGACAAGGAAAGCCAAAGAATACTGGAATGGGAAGCCTATCACTTCTCCAGCGGAACTTCCCGACACAGGAATCAAACCGGGATCTCCAGAATTGCAAATGGTTTCTTTCCCAACTGAGCTACCAGGGAAGCCCTGAGGTGGACCAAAAGCTGATGTTAGAGGGCCTTGCTTCCCCAAAGTAGCCCTGGTACATATTTAAAACTACACTGATACACTGTCACTTTCCAGAAAGAGGTGAGGATGCATGAAGTTTAAAAAGGATCCAAGGACACCTAGGGTTAAAAGAGGAAAACATAAATAATAAGTCATGAGTTGAGAAAGGGTATATCCAAGTAAGATAACACAAAATATCAATATTGGTCGCCTGTAGCTCTCCTTGGAGAAGGCAATGGCATCCCACTCCAGTACTCTTGCCTGGAAAAATCCCATGGATGGAGGAGCCTGGTCGGCTGCAGTCCATGGGGTCGCTGAGGGTCAGACACGACTGAGCGGCTTCCTTTCACTTTTCACTTTCATGCATTGGAGAAGGAAATGGCAACCCACTCCAGTGTTCTTGCCTGGAGTATCCCAGGGATGGGGGAGCCTGGTGGCTGCCGTCTATGGGGTCACACAGAGTCGGACACGACAAGGACAGTATATTGTGATTCAGACATGTCAAGTCCTATTGCAAATGCTGTTTTGGGTTTTGTGGTGGCAGTTTTTGCTCATTAGCACTTACAAAGAGTAGTACAAACTCTTTAGACTTCCACTTTTACAGGTTCCCTATGAAGAGATTCCAACTGACCTCTCTAGCTGTGTCCATAACAACCTCTGTGGACTAACACAATGATTTCCCTTCTGTTTTCCTCTTTGCCTGTATCCATTCTATCTTCTGTGACTCAGAAACTAGCAACCATCTGAGGCCAGCCTAATGGTCACCTCCCAAAGAAATTTCCTCAATCATTCTCTTGAGTATTAATGTTTTCATGTTTTCTAATCACTTACTGTTTATTACATGCAGCTTTTATGATAGTTTTTTGAGTATGTATCTTATCCGAAACACATGCCAGAGAGGTAAACGGATTAGAAATCAACAGTGTGGTGAAATAAAGTGTTATCAGAAGTTGAATTATCTAAGACTGTAAGGGAGAGAACTACTCTCACTGCCAAGGATGTCTAAAAGGGAAGGATGTCTAAGAAGGGAAAATGGACACTTACTTTATACCATACACAAAACTAAACTCAAAGTTGATTAAAGATTTAAATGTAAGATCTGAAACTATAAATTTACTAGAAGAAAACATAGTGGAGAAGTTATATAGCATCCATCTTAGAAATGATTTACTGTATGTGACACCAAAACATAGGCAACAAAAGGAAAAACAGAAAAAGTAGGACTCAGTTTAGTTCCATCAGTCAGTCGTGCCTGACTGTGACCCCATGGACTGCAGCATGCCAGGCTTCCCTGTCCATCAACAACTCCCGGAGTTTACTCAAAGTAGTGTCCATTGAGTCTGTGATGCCACCCAACCGTCTCATTCTCTGTCGTCCCCTTTTCTTCCCGCCTTCAATCTTTCCGAGCATCAGGGTCATTTCAAATAAGTTAGCTCTTCCCATCAGGTGGCCAAAGTATCAGAGTTTCAGCTTCAGCATCAGTCCTTCCAATGAATATTCAGGACTGATTTCCTCTAGGATGGACTGGTTGGATCCCCTTGCTGTCCAAGGGACTCAAGAGTCTTCTCCAACACCACAGTTCAAAAGCATCAATTCATTGGTGCTCAGCTTTCTTTATACTCCAACTCTCACATTCATGCATGACTCCTGGAAAAAGCTGCTTCCCCCAAAGAACATATCAAAAACACATCTATACAGAAGCCAAACTGATGGTTACCAAATGGGAAGATGGGAAGAAGGAGGGGTAAATTAGGAGTTGAGGATTAACATATACACACCACTATACTTAAAATAGATAACCAACAAGGACCTACTACAAAACCACAAGGAACTTTGCTCAACATTCTATAATGACATAAATGGGGAAAGAATTTGTAAAGGAATAGGTATATGTATGCATGCGTGCCAGTGCTCAGTCATTTCACTCATGTTTGATTCTTTGCGACACTATGGACTGCAGCCTGCTAAGCTCCACTCTCCATGGGATTCTCCCGGCAGGAATACTGGAGACGGTTGTCATGGCCACCTGAGGGGATCTTCCTGACACAGGGGTCGAACCTGCATCTCCTGCATTGCAGGCAGATTCTTTACCAACTGAACCAAGTGGTAAGCCCAAATACATGTGTATGTAAAGCTGAATCACTTTGCTGTACACCTGAGACTAACACAACATGGGAAATCAACTATACTCAAATTGAAAAAAAAAAAAAGAAGAAGAAGAATACATCAACATATGGAACAATTAACTCAAAAAACTAATTGGAAAATGGAGAAAGATTCCTAAACGTAGGCTCTAATAAAGATCCACAGGGAATAGGGTAAGAAGGGAAAAGGAGCATTCAAGTCCTGACCTGTGCCCATGGGAGAGGAATCAGAATATAGGGGAGATTACATGGGTGGAGATCTGCCGTGGGTGTGAGTGGTTTGATCCATATATTGGAAACGCCAGTCCTCCAGTCTGATACAGGGAACACAAGCACCCTTAGCTGGCTAGAGGGCCATGTGGACTAACAGAGGGACTGTGGGAAGCCCGGACTCCCCTCTCCAGGAGCATGTCCTCAGGGCTTGCTCCCAAGTCAGGGTGAAGAGGACTGATTGAGACCACACTTGAGGCTTCCTGTTTTCCCCACAATTACCCACCCCTACACATGCCCTGCTTACTTCGTGTGGGTGCTCTGCACTGGAGCAGGGGCTGCCCTGATGAGGCAAAGAGCTGGGATGTGGGAAGCAGAGGTGCATCTAGCCCAGGGCGGCATCTGGGTGGGACAGCTGGGGCCATGCTCATGGAGGGCACTTACACAGGCAGCCCATCGGGAGATGTCCTGATCTCTGATGGAGGCCAGACTGCCACAGCAGATGAGCCAGTATGTGCCCAGAGCCCATGAGGGCCTCACCT
The DNA here is from genome assembly GCA_006408585.1 of Antidorcas marsupialis. Classification (NCBI taxonomy): domain Eukaryota; kingdom Metazoa; phylum Chordata; class Mammalia; order Artiodactyla; family Bovidae; genus Antidorcas; species Antidorcas marsupialis. The sequence goes on along the minus strand of SJYB01008224.1, from coordinate 7,689 downwards.
GCCCAATAGAAACCCTCTTCAACAGGGAAGGGCAGCAGAGGCAGGGGGAACTGCTCAGTTGTGAGGGACCAAGGGGTCTCAGACCAGAAGCTATGTTTAAGCAGGGTGGGAGAAGCTACTGCTGGTGCTGGCACAGGTGGTACATTGGCGGTAGCAGGGACCTCTGTCAGCAGCTAGCCTGTAGATTGGCTCCTTTTTCCAACATGCACAGGCCCCTCGTGTCCCTCTTTGGCAAGGGTTGCAGTGCTGGGAGAGGGGAGGGCACACACTTAGAGGGAACACAGGCAGGTTCGGCCTGACCATCAGGACCTCTGCTCCAGAAACTTGGGACCCCACCCTGCTCCCAGTATGGCTGAGAAGGCCCAGAGAATAGACGAAGTCTGTGCCTCACATGTGGCTTTAGCCCTGGCACCACAGATCTCCTCATAACTTTTCTTCCAAGGAGTAAGCGTCTTTTAATTTCATGGCTGCAGTCACCATCTGCAGTGAATTTTGGAGCCCAAAAAAATAAAGTCTGACACTGTTTCCACTGTTTCTCCACCTAGTTCCCATGAAGTGATGGGACCAGATGCCATGATCTTTGTTTTCTGAATGTTGAGCTTTAAACCAACTTTTTCGCTTTCTTCTTTCACTTTCATCAAGAGGCTCCTTAGTTCTTCTTCACTTTCTGCCATAGTCAATAAAGCAGAAATAGATATTTTTCTGGAACTCTCTTGCTTTTTCCATGATCCAGCGAATGTTGGCATTTTGATCTCTGGTTCCTCTGCCTTTTCTAAGACCAGCTTGGACATCAGGGAGTTCACGGTTCACGTATTGCTGAAGCCTGGCTTGGAGAAGTTTGAGCATTACTTTACCAGCATGTGAGATGAGTGCAACTGTGCGGTAGTTTGAGCATTCTTGGCATTGTCTTTCTTTGGGATTGGAATGAAAACTGACCTTTTCCAGTCCTGTGGCCACTGCTGAGTTTTCCAAATTTGCTGGCATATTGAGTGCAGCACTTTCACAGCATCATCTTTCACCATTTGAAACAGCTCCACTGGAATTTCATCACCTCCACTAGCTTTGTTTGTAGTGATGCTTTCTAAGGCCCACTTGACTTCACATTCCAAGATGTCTGGCTCTAGATTAGTGATCACATCATCATGATTATCTGGTCGTGAAGATCTTTTTTGTCCAGTTCTTCTGTGTATTCTTGCCAC
>SJYB01008223.1:0-13686 GCA_006408585.1 Antidorcas marsupialis | reverse complement strand
TTAAAGGCATGATTTACCTTGAATTAACTTAGTTTCAGAACTTGTGAAATAAATCACCTCCATTCCCAGTTTGTCACTCACCACAGCTATGAAACATAACTGGGCAATCATTGCAAGTTTCTTCTCTGGAGAAACTGACCTCTGAGACAAGACCTCCAGATACTGACAGTTAGAAGACTCCTGACAATGAAGCTTACCATCTGAAAAGCCTCACCCAATTACAGAGCGTCCAGATAGCTTCATAGTGACTCACTCTCAAATATGAACAGACAGCCAAGGTTCACCAGACACCTGGAGGAAATTTTTCATCTAATAACAAAGAGAAACAAACAGCAGCAGCAAAGTGACCCACAGGAACCAGACACAATGTAGGACCCATAACAAAACTCAAAAGAAAAAGCCTTAAGTAAAATATTCTCAGAGAAATAAGAGACTGCACTTCTAAAGCAAGAATAAAAATAAGGAATCATCAGAAAACAAGACAGAACTTTAGGAACTAAAGCAACCAAAATTTTAAAATTAAAGAGAAGGGAACATCTGGGGGAAATCTTCCAGAAAGCAGAATAATGAGGCAAAGAAACAGAAAACAGATGAGAAAAGCAAATTATAAGATCAATCCAAGATGTACAAACTTGGGCTAATAGGAATTCTGGGGAGAGGGAACACAGAGAAAAAGGCAGAAAGGAAATCTTCAATGAGAAAACACCTGATTCTTAAAACAAGCATCTGTGTCACCTTGATAAAAATTTTAATTAATTAAAAATTATATAGACAAACCCATAACTCAGAGTTTAGGTGTTCACCTGCCTGAAGTAGGCATATGAACATTACTATGTATTATGTTGTTTTCTGGTTCTTTATTTAAACAGATAATGCTGTCTTCTTGTCTAAAGTACAAACTCTTCAAAGCCAGGAATAATATTTGCCACTCATAGTAGGCACATATTCTATTTCTGATAAATACTTGCTAAACTCATTTGCTTAGAAGATGACTTGAGTTTCCACTAAGGTCTGAGAGTCCTTAAGAGGGTTCAGTCTTCCAGTCTTGGTACAAAAGGTAAAGGTCATTCTTAGCTAAAACAGTTACTTAAAACCCCAAGAAAAATGGTGAGAAATCAGCTGTAACATCAAGTCTAAAATGAAGTCATTTTATTAAACAATGATGAACTTAAAAGCTAGTCAAATGGCCTGTGTTTAAATATTCTTAAAACTTCTGATCCATTCCATCTTCTTTTTTAGAAAACTTGATCTGAGCCTCTACCCAGACACATAGTTCGACAGCACCAGTTAGTGGAATATGTAGGCTATGAATCAGACTCCACTGTGGAAATGAATCCTTGAGTCACGGTCATAATATTCCACTGGCATCCACCCCAGGGACTAGGTATTCATTTAAGAGTGCCACTCTTTCAAGCAGAAGATGAAGCATCAAGAAGCTCCCACTCATCATTACAGTCATCCCTCAGATATCCCAGTTTGGTTATCTGTTTGTGTGAGGTTGTCTGGTCACCCTCAGATTCTAGTCACCTACCAGATTCTACAGTCATCTCTACCCCATTACAAAGGGTCCTTTGGCTTCGATCATTAATTTTATGAACACTTAATGAGTGTCTATTTTGAGCTATGCACTGTTCTAGGTACTAAGGATCTACCAGTCTCTGATTTAGGGAACAATATTCTAGTAAATGAGAGCCCAGAAAAGATGATTCATTTGCTAACCCCTTCTCTAGATTCAACCAATTCTAGAAAATTTATATTTGCCTGCCTCTTTGCCTGCCTATCTCCCCAGCTTCAACTTTTTTCTTGCTATGCTCCCTCTTTCTCATTGCTTATTTGAAATGTTTAATGTCTTTTATACTCCCTGATGGAGAAGGAAATAGCAACCCACTCCAGTATTCTTGCTTGTGAAATCCCATGGACAGAGGAGCCTGCAGTCCATGAAGTCGCAAACAGTCAGACATGACTTAGTGACTAAACACACACACATAGGCTTCCTGAATTTAGGCCATGAAGACCATAAAAACTCAGCTACCAATAAGATTTCTTCACTTGCTCCAATGGAAGATCAGTTCCTTAGATTTTCATTTATCAATTTATGCTTAAGAAGGAATATATACTTTTAAGTAGCATCACAAAATTACACATAAAGGATTTTTTTCACTTTCTCCTTATAGACCTATCAAAAGGATAGCTCACAGTAAGCACTGATTACAGATGGCGTTTCATTTCATTACATAAGCCAATGTAAGATTCAAACATTCTCAGTAGTACCCAAAATTGAGCTCTTGAATGGCTTTTGGTCCAAACAACCTCTTCTGTATTACATGGTCTCAACCAATAACTAGTGTAAATGTCCAAGTGGATTTAAATGCCCTGCAAATTAGCTTAGCCCTGACCATGGTATACATACAGTTCTTCTTTATGCAAAAGTGGAAGTTAACTATGAACTATATTATTGTTCTCATTTTTTTTAATGGTCTTAAGTCTTGCTTCTCAAAGTGTGTTTAAGGAATTTTAGCAGCACTGTATGACCTGGGAAGCATGTTAGAAATATAGAACCCTCAGGCCCCACTCAGACCTACTATACCATAATCTGCCTTTTAATAAGATTTCTAGGAGATGTACACACACATGAAGATTTGAAAATCAGTAGTCCAAATGATGACCTAATGAACTATTCTCTAATTGCAATCCTTAAAGCATTAGAAGACAGCTTACCAACAAGCATTTGAGAGAAAAGAGAGAAAAAAGGAAGCAGTCCTAGATATATTATTTTAGCTATATCATAAAATGCTATATTCAGCTTTGGTAAGAAGGACAAAAGATAAAAATTCAGTTAAGAATGTTTCTGTATTTAATGAACAATTACATTTAAAGACACTGTCCCTTGTACCACCAATATCTTTGATATAAACCTTTTGCTTGGTAATATTTTTTTCTATTACAGTAAATCACAAAATTTTTTACCTTAGATGTAATACATCTAAATCAAGAGAAAGCATGATCCTCCCCCCACCCCCAGATATTTCAGAACCTCACTAGAAACATCATGGGATCTCTTGGCCAAGGTGTTCTTTAATTATGACCCATCCATGAATTGGGTTACAAGGTACATAAACATGCTAGTTTCTTGCCCTTCCAAGTTCTCAGAGCTGCTCTACTTATATTATACAGGTTTTTTAAGTTTCAGTGAAAGTAAAATTACTTTCCAACAGCTGCTGCTACGTTGAGAGCTTCCTCCCAATACCTCACTGAACAAGCACAGATATGTTCATCTCTTGTTTTGAAAGGCTTTCTTATATCTCTCAGTGTTGGGTCTTTACCTGAGCATAGTCTTCCAGTCTCACATTTGGCCAACAAAGAGTACTCAACAACACACTTGAGTAAGATTTCAGGTATTTTGTAGATATACTGACAAGATCATTGGATCCCCTTCTCAGAACTCATTTGTTCTGCTAACCATCTTCCTGACCTCAACACATTGGCAGGCCACACCCAGGGACTCTGCCAAGACCCTTCTGCCCACAAAGGCTCTGATCCTAGCTTCTTCTCATCTATCCTGTTCCCTGTACGGGGAGAGAGGATCTAGAAGGGCCAGGCCTCACAACAGGTAGCTGCAGTGGGCTCCATATTCTGGAAGAAGCAGGTGACAGCAGGACAGAGGGCCTCTTCTCCAAGCAGTGTCTAGGAAGCAGCCCTAAACCCTGACTTGTTTTCTACCTAGAAGCTCTATTTTTGTTTTGTCTTATTTTTGGTGGAAGGGAGGGACAGGAGAAAATTTGAATAATGCTGTTCACCAAGAGTTATGCCTACTCATAGGCCATCTCACATTTTCACTCCTAATTTTTTCCTTTCATTTCATATTGCTGACTCTCCACTTCAGTTTTCTCTGTCTGTGCTCACTTATTCTATTGTTCTAAGGTGAAATAACAGGGAGCTACAGAACTTTTTTTCTCCTAGAGAACAGGCTGAAATATTCTTGTAACAGACAATTTGTCTTATGCAATTATATCAGCCTAACACCATGCATGTCCTCTATATTATGGCCATTAAATATAAACCTTGCCTACACTAACTCATGACTATTTTTGTGACACTGAGCAAACAAGCTATGCCTGTTTTGTTTCCTTACCTCTTTCATTCTTTCTTCATCCAGGCTTTCACACTATTCTCCTGAGCCTACTCCTAGTAAAGTCACGAAGACCTCCTACATTCAATGGATACATAAATTCCATGGCACTGTATGCTGCCCGCCTTGAATTTTCAACTCTCTTTTCTTTCAGGCCTCTAAGCTCTTTTGGCCTCTCTGCCCCTCTGGTGACTCTTAGTCTCTGTTTTATCTCCTCCTCCACTGTTTCTCCCAAGTTAGTAGCCCCCAGAACTCTGATTTATCACTCCTCCCATCTCACTTTCATGCTTTTTCCAGTCCATCCTTACCGACGTCTGACTAGACGCTTAATTCCCAAGCTACATTTCCAGCTCTCACTCAGGAGTGCCTGAGCCAGAGCCCATATCTCCAGCTACCCTACTTGACAGCAGTACTACCAGGGCAACTTCTCAGGACAAAAACTTAATGATTCATGGCTGCTTCTTTGCCCTCCCAATCCGGCCCCTTCTCCTGAATTCCCTATCTTAGTTCATGACGTCACTATTCACCTGGTTGGCCAAGTGAAGAAAAGTTTAGTTCACTTATAATCCACGGTGTCATAAAAAAATTATCATCTGAAAACACAAAAGTAGGCACACTACACTCTCAATAACAACTTCTGTCGCCTAACTATTGTCTATCGGCAGGAGACACGCTGCTTTCCTTCAGCATGAGGCGCTCCACGCAATGGAACTCCCACCACCTCCAGTGTTATCATCTAGCACAACCTGGACTCTGTGTACTGCGGTCACACTGAACTACTGACAGTGTGCTTCTTTCACATCTCCAGCCTTGCACGTGTGGTTGCTTCTGCCTACAGCAATGCACCCCAATAGCAGTCAGGTTTGCCCCTGGGGGGCATTTGCCCATGTCTGGAGACATTTTTTGATTGTGACAACTGAGGGAGATGATGCCACTGCCATTGAGTAAATGGACACCAGGGATGCTGTTTACATCCTACAAGACACAGGACAGCCCTCCACAACAAAAAAGTGCTGAGACTGAGAATCCCTGCCCTAAATATCCTCCATGATTCTCTGCCTGGGGAACTTCAACTCACCCACTAAGATTCAGCTCAAATGTCACCTCCCCTGTGACGCCTTTGACTACCAACCCAGTCCTCTCCTTCAGACAAATATTGTTGCATCTTTCTCACTTTCTCATATACAGCTCTATTTCAGCACATCACATTTTAGTCTGAGATTTTTCTTGTCTACCAATATGTCTCTAAGGAGAACGGGATTTTCCCCAGGAAGACACTGTGCTCTATTATCTTTTATTCCCAGAGCTTGAGTCCGTGCCTGGCAAACAGGAGACAGTCACACATGTGCTAGATGAATGAATTAAAGAAACTTCTCCAGAGAAATGCAAAATATTTCTGAAGAAAACAATTTAGCTCCCTGAACCACCCTGAAATTAGTATTTTAGTTCTTCAGTTCTAAGAAATGCACATGTACAAGCACATACTTCTTGCCAAGTTTCTAAAACTGGTCATTAACATTGTTGCATCACAGTTTTAGAGTCAATATTTATAAACTATATTGATTTTTATGGGAAAGATTAAGTGTTTAAAATAAATGTAACCAAATGTCTCTAAATATTCTGCTAAAGTTAATAAAATGAGGACAGAAGATAATGGAACACTGAAAATAGTGTATATTTAAAACAGTTATTTTGGGAAGAACAACTAAATATATTATTGAAATGTACAATCCTGAGATTAGTTTTAAAGGCTTTGAAATAATTGAGACAGTTTTTTAAAGTTCTACCATACCAGGCTTAAGCAATTTACCTATCTGAGATTAAATAACAGAAAATAAACAAAAACCTTCACAATAAAAAGAAAAATGTAAAGCCAAACTTTCTGATAAAAACATGCATGTATATGAAGAATGGAAGACATTAACAAGCTGGGGCAAATGTTAAAGTATTTAAAATAACAGGGCAATGAAATTTCTGAGCATCCTAACACAGGAAATTTTTAAAACACAGATAGGGGAAAGTGAAACAATAACAGAGTAAACCAACAATTACACAGATTTTAGAAATCTAATGGTAATTTTTGTAACTGAATAAAAACCATCTCACCTACTTAATTTCTCTCTTGATCAAGCTGATAAGACACACAATGTTAAAATGTCAAATGCTTACTTTCAGATTATAAAGCCTTTACAAAAGTAATATTGTCTCTCAAAAAGTACATACAATAAATATATGCCAGTTATTGGTACATCCTTTGAAGGCAAATAAGTGAAATAAACATGATCATGCAGATTACAAACTCTCTTCTTCATTCTAAACTGTAAACAACACACAGAACCAAGTTGCAGATACATATAAAAGTTCTCACTAGATTTAAATAATTAGCCATTAATGAGCTGTTGATTATAGAGTTAGGAACTGGATACTATTCTGCTAGAGACTGGACGCTAAACACAGAAGAAAAAAATCTGTAGACCTCTTCATGTTTTAGAAACCAGGGTCCCTGACCAAAGCAGTGATTTAATTTCACGGCTGCTGGGTACAGATAGCTGACATTACTAAATGCTACTCTAATATCAACTTGTTAAATGTGAATCCAGACTCAGCATATCAGAATACTAACCCAGACTAACTGGAGTCATGGGAAATATTTTGGGAGCTGTTTATTTATAAGTGAGTTACAATATACCACTATAATTAGATTAATATATAATTATTGATAAACACAAGATTATTTCTAAAACCCCATTATTGTTGTCATTGCTATGTTTAGAAAAAACATTACTCTTTTCCTCTTAAAACAAGCCCTTAATTTACCACTAATCAATTAGATCAATTTAGATCTAGCATGTATTGTTTAATGGTCCTATGTTGTTTACAATTTTTATATAAAAAGTTGTTTAATAAACATTAAGAGGAAGAACAACTTGGAGCTTTCCAGCTATTTTATAATTGAATAATCTAACAAAAAATAGAATCTGCAGAAAGCTAGGCATTCAGCTGTAACAAAATATGTTTAAGTTAGCTTACCCAATTTTAAAGAAAAACCAGTGAAAGTATATCTTTAAGCCACACAAAAGGAAGTCAAATTTAATTTAAAGACATTAAAAAGACCATTTCTTCAAAAGTATCAACAACAAACTATAATATTACCACAAAATCAATTCTTTAAAGAATTTTTTATAAATATTTCTAGGTCAATTATTTGTTTCAGGTTAATTATTTCATTAAATGTAAAATACATTTACAAGGTACATGTAATTCAATTAGCAAACTACTAATGTGTTTTTTCACAGTATCACTTAATTGCTTTTTTTAGGAGACAAAATAATTGAATAGATTATAATCTTCTAACAGTTAGTGTTTTAAAAGTTTTGCAAACAAAATTATAATCCTAAAACATACATCAGAATATGAAATGTGATTTTTATTCATCCTCAGTAAAGTAGTTGCTTATATTAAAATCTGGGCATTGATAATAAGAATTATTATATTCATCAGATTTCAAAAGAGAGAAAACAAACTAGCAAATATTTAATATTTTATTTGCCCAGAAATTTTAAAAAACGCTTTAATTTTGATAGTAAGTGTTATATAAACACAGATAAGTTTTTTTGCCTCAAACTATCATATACTGTCATCTAGAATTGGTTTAGTCAGACACACTTTTTTTTAAATTTCCTAAAATCTGGCAAGATCTTCCAAACACAGAAATTTTAAAAATCTATTCAAGTTCAAAACACTTAAAATATTCTGGAATGGCCAAATTACACTAAAAAACTGTTTTGGTTAAGAGTCACTGGAGTTAAATTACTACTGTAATAAAGCAAAATTAACAAATTAATAAGATAACTAGGAAATGCCTAGCAACTGAAACCATAAAAATATAAAATTTAGAGTTCAATATTATTGAAAGAATGAGTTACATTTTAGAAGCCACTCTTAACTGGTAGCTAAAGAAAAACAGGGTGGAACAAAATTCCTGTGGTTAAGGGTATATACAAATGCAAATACCATTTATTTTTCCTCTGCTTTAAACATTCAGTATAATAGTTTTTATCAATGATCAAATAAATATATGTATTTCAAAGAAATATTTTCTCTATGTTCACTTACAAGAACAGTTTCACATTTAAGTAGACTTTTTACTGTTTAATACTTTAAGTGGCTTTCTATATTTTACTTTTTTTCATAACGCTTAAAGAGGGCTTAAAAGGGCTTTTTTTTCAAAATGCTTAATGCTTAAAGCATTTATAATGCTTTAAAATAAATATTAAATGAGCATTTTTGAAAATAAGAATGAAATACGGAGTTAGACTTTAAAACACCATGCCACTTAAGGGGAAAATATACTAAGGCAAAATATTATAAAACAAATTATTATTTAAAGCCTGTTCTTATGCTACAGAATGTTTTATGGCTTAAATCACTTTTGAAAGGTTTTTTTTAAATGCATATTTTGTATGCTGATAAAATAATAAATAGAGTGAAAAACTATTAGGCACTTTTCAGATTCACAAGTATCAAGTTCATGACTACAAAGTACTTGCTAGCTAAGGACCAAGAAAATATATAAAGCAGCCAAGTTATAATAAATTTTACCAAATATTTCACAGAGCTATTCTAGTATAAACTAACATTTTCCAAAACCAAAAGAAACTTACCTTATAAGAATGCTTTAAAGAATTAGGTAGTTCATTTGTGAAATCTCTGTTGCTGTCTCTGGTTAAATTATCAACTTTACCTTCATTTCCAGATGCAAACTTTATGAGTAATTGAGATGGTCCCCCCTTAGAACAATTGTGCTTAAGGCTAGATAAACAGGAAACATTTGGATAAGTTCCCCCCAATGAAATACTTCTCTGTAAAAGAGCATGGTTTTTGTTTATCTGTAAATTTGGTCTTTCCAACTGTCCACTGATATTTATTTGATAATCTACATTTTGGGAGGATGGTAAACATGCAGATGTCCTATGCATAAGCTTAATAAACTCTGGATCAGAATTAAGCTCAGTTTCTGACATCTCTGGTTTACAATCACCATTTGCTGCTTCACAATCTAATGCAGTTGCTTTCTGTTGGGTAAAATGCAGTGAAACACAAGAATATCCTTCAGATGGCTTTTCACAGACAGTCTGATTTGGACTATTATTTGCAATAATGATTTTCTTTTGTAATGAGCCCTTCCTGTGAAGAGGTCGTATGTCTCTTACTTCTCCAGGAGTACAGACTGTCTTGGATAACCGAAGTCCATTGACAGCTGTTGAAAGAAATCCCTTAGTACTAGTGCCATCTTCACTGTGGGCAATTTCACTAGGAGAAATAATAAACTGGTGTGAGGTCTGATAGGATCCTTTGCTTGGAAGAATACCTGTACTTGTTGGAGAAGTTGGTGGTGTATTTGAAGGACTCCTAGGAAAAATGACTAAGGATGAACAACGTTTTAGTGGAATTTTCGAGTTCCTGCTCACTGGCAATTTCATAATCTCTAGTCCATGATCCAAGTCATCCTGGAGAAAGGGAACTGTACTTGTACTTCTTGAGAAAATTTCACATGGAGTAGTATTCCTGTTTGGCACACTTCTATTGGAAGCGCTGTCAGAAGATAAATTTCCACCAAAAAAGGTATCATCAGTTGGTGGAAAAGTATAACCACTGCTGTCACTGATGATACTGTTGGTGTATGAACCTCCACTGGTGATACTTGTGCAGGACCCATAATCACTACCATTTTCACTGGCTGAAAAGTTACTAAGACTACCACTGCAAATGGCAGGACTGCTTAAGAGGTTACCATCATCCATGGCATTCAGTTCATTATCAACCACAGCACTGCCATCCTTTAAGACACAAGTAAATGAAGCATCATCACCATCAGCTAAGATATTGCCAGACTGAAGACATCCACTGTACCTTGTTGGTTGTAATGATATCTGCAGACAGCTGCTCTTTTTATGAACATTTTCAGGTGAAGGAAAAGATGATCTTTCCCGAGACTTAAGGTTTTCCTTTATTAACGGAGCTAAAGCAGTCTGTTTGGGAGTCAGCTTCATTTGAACCACGTTCGCCGTTGAAATCCGTGTTGGTCTCGTGAAGCACATGTGAATGCTGCTATCCAAATCATCTCCGGAGGTTTCTGACAAAGGATAAGTATTGCTTCTTCTGGCTGCAAAGTGCAATCGTAAGCTTTGTGCCATTTGTTCTCATTTCCAAACATGTTAAGGGCTGAGAGTCATAACAAAGATCTCTGTCGGTAGACAGGCTAGAAGCAGCTGCACTGCAGCAAAAGAAAAAATCATTTGTGTGCCTGAAAGAGCTCAGAAGTAGTAGTCTTTATCCTAAGTAAAACCTTAAAGACCAGATAGCATATGAAAGAAAAAGACGGCCCATTCCTGAGACTGACGTTTCCAAAATGTCTTGAATCGCTTGTAGTCAAAATGCCTTCACTTACAAAGCACTTGATTTCCAGCGACCTTTAAGCTGAGCTCAGCTGCAGCACACTGCCTCAAACACTGCCAACCTTGTTTCAATTATACCTTCTCCAATTTGCATGAATGAGTAACACAAGAACAACAATCTTCTAGCATTTCAAGTTGAAACAGTATTTTTTTTCACTCCAGCTCTACTAAATGAACATTTAACTCTGTGAATCACGGCGCCTATACTTTCTCCAGCAGAGTTTGACCACTAATATTTTTACCCATAGGGATAGAATTACAGGAAGTTGGTAGGAATGAAACTCCATGTAATTGAGTATCAAATCAAGGATTGCATTTCCAAATAGTGGCCATACTAGGAATCCAGTGAACTTAGTAAATGTAGAAAGGAATATAGACTGTTAATATTTTTAAAAGGAGAAAGTTCAAATGTTTGTATATATTTGGAAACACCAAAATTTTGGGGGTGAATTAAAAGTTTAGCATTAAACCAAACATAAATATTTTAGTTTCCACAACACTACGTACTTATAAAAAGTGAAAGCTGAAGGATCGAAATACAATATTTGCCTAGTAATACCATTGCAAAAATTGAGCATACGTCTGAGAAAAAAACGTTTGTGAGAAGCTGTCACCAAGCATTTTCTCCTGTAATTTTAAGGCCTTTCCAGCCAAGCAGTACAGTCTTTAAATGATTCCATTTATATTTTGACTATTAAAACTCTGCCAAGAAATAGCCTAAGCAAACATTCCATTAAAAATATATGCAGATTAGACAGAAAAACTATACCCCAATATAGTTTGAGCACACAAGATATTTTATTCCACTGTCTATGCAATTCATTCACTTAAGAGAGTGTTGTGGTAAGTAAAGAAGTCTAAAAAGGATTTAACACATCAAATAAACATATCTCAATGCCAACTCTATTCTGAAAAACTCTAAGAGCTCTTTGCTGGCCCCTACTGGTGCACTGAAACAATTCATTTAGTTGTTTGATATCTATAAAGAAGTATAAACCATATGGCATATTTCTTTATATAGACAAAGTACATACTTGTTTACATTTTTGAGTACTAGCATTGACCTAAAGATGGAATTACTTACTACTGCTGATAAAGCTCCCGCAGGAGAGAACAGTAAACTGTTTGTCCTTTTAGACGTTGTGATTTTGTAAATATATATATTTTTCTGCTTTGTATTTATTTAACCTTTACTTTATTTTCAGTTTACTAGGTAATAAAAGTTTAATATTTTAATTTCTCCCCTAAATGTCACAGACCAAGGTTGGCATTCTATTTGAAAGAAACACATTTATTTTTAAATAATACTCTAGGGTATATTTAAACTTCTTACCTGAATTTTACAGCTGGAACTCCAGTAATAAATATATACTGGCTCATTCATAGGAAAGTAAAAAGTAAAATAGTTCAGTTGTTTACACCACATGGTACTACACCCAAGTTGTACTTTTCTAAGTAAGCTTTTTTTCCTAAGTAAAAGCAAATATGTAAAACATATACTTGCACTTTGTTTAAAAAAGAAAACAGGATAGATCTGTTCTCACTCATAATTTTCTAAACAGTGTTTTAATCAATTAAGATAGGACAAAACAGAAATATGGAATTTACTAGATTCTATTTCTGACTAGAATGAGATACTACGTTTTAGAATGTGTACAATTGTAAACTTAGTAATAAAATTGTTATGCTGCTTCGGTTTGGTATAATCTACATTATGATTTTATAGACTTCAGTACATATTCCTTTATAATCTTTTTTTTTAATAGAAGGAAGAGTCCTAATCTTTTCACTATGCCTTCAAAAAAACTTCAGCTTTCCTTCTAGAATTAAGTTAGGGATGACTCAATAAATGGATTATTTCTAATAAGCTAATCAATGAGATCAACCACTCATGCCTGTAGTCTAAAAATTCCAGTTAATCAGCAAATCTCTTTTGGGTGTTAATATAAAATAATTAATTGAATAAGCATTTTCTCTTTCTCTTATAGTAAAGCTACAGTAAGCTTCACTATAAATATCAGCTTCATGTCCCCTAACTACATTTCAAGCTTCCAAGATCGTAACTAAGCATACCTTCTGATCCTCCTGAGATCGTGCTGGAACGATGTACGCACCAAGTAACACCAGAGATGAGGCTGGATGCATGGTGGATGGATCTAGTTACTACTTCTAAAGAAATATCAAAATACTGCAGCTGGACAAGAAGGCAGAATACTTGAAACATTTGCAAAGAGGGCTTCAGCCAAGGAAAAGCATGAAAATCAAATGCACTTCCTTGTACTCTAGGCTGCGTTTCAATTCTAGAAAGGTTAAACAGTTTGCATTACTGGCTCTGGTCTGGGATTGCACAGGATCTGTACCACTAACAGAGCAGTGTGCAACCTGGAGAACCTGGGATAAGATGTAGCCTCCTGGCCAAAGAGATGCCAAAAGAGGAGTATCAACCTCAGCCTCAAGGGAAGAAGAGTTGGAGAGTGATGGCAGACTGCACTTGGGAGGAATCTATGCAAATCATATAGCATTTTATATTCTAGAATGAAACAGATCATATTTTAGGATTAGACAGAAGCTCATGACCCCACATTCTGAGATATTTAGCTTTCAATTATCTACACAGAAAATAAATGTAATTATATACCCCATATGGACTGGCTCAGGATTATACTAATCACTGACTAGAACTCTGAAGGTCAATGTCCCCTGTGACGCTTAATTGCACATGTTGACTTGGCTAAGTTTTGAGTCAAACACCCATCCAAGTGTTGCTATGGAGCTATTTTTTGGATGTGATTGACATTTAAATCAGGAGATATTAAATACAGCAAAATGCCCTCCATAAGTTGTGTGTACATGCTAAGTCACTTCAGTCGTATCCAACTCTTTGCAGCCTCGTGGACTATAGTCTCTCAGGCTCCACTGTCCACGGGATTTTCCAGGCAAGAATATTGGAGTGGGTGGCAGTGGCCCTCAATCAGTTAAAGGACTTAAGGAAAAAGACAGATTTCTGGAAGCAGCAATTCTGCCCCAAGACTGTAACAAGAAACCCTGCCTGAGTTTCCTGTTTGCTGCCCCGCCCTAAAGATTTCAGATGCCTTACTC
>SJYB01008221.1:0-13702 GCA_006408585.1 Antidorcas marsupialis | reverse complement strand
GTCCTCCCTGGAGCACAATTTCACCCCATGAAAAATTAGTTGATCCTTTCCCAGCATTCAGTTCCTAAAATTCCATTTATTAACATCCCTTATAGAATCTATCATAAAGATAAGAGTAGAAAGGTTGTCTACAACATCATGTATAAGAACAGATTAGAGTTAATCCTCAGTCATGTTAGACTCTTTTGTGACCCCATGGACAGTAGCCCACCAGGTTCCTCTGTTCATGGAATTCTCCAGGCAAGAATACTAGAATGGGTTGCCATTCCCTTCTCCAGAAGAACAGACTAACAGTCCTTAAATATGCATGTAGTTTTGGATACGTGGGCCATTCTCACCATCTGGACTGAAGAGAGAGATGCGATGCATGACAGAAGAGCACTCCTCTTTTCACTTTAAGATTCTCACATTCTTGTTTCCCTAAATATCAATTTTATGAGCTTGTTTATTCTAATTGCCACTTCCTGGTTCTTTACCTGACTTGGATTAAATTTGTAGATTCGTGGATCTCTTTAAGAACACATTAAAAGGACTATTATCTTCTTCCCAGCATCCAAAATTTCCTGCGTTTAAATAAACAACTGGGAGCTGACTGTGGCTAAGACCATGAAGCCTTTATTACCAAATTCAGACTTAAACTGAAGAAAGTAGGGAAAACCACTAGACCATTCAAGTATGACCTAAATCAAATCCCTTATGATTATACAGTGGAAGTGNAAATTTCCTGCGTTTAAATAAACAACTGGGAGCTGACTGTGGCTAAGACCATGAAGCCTTTATTACCAAATTCAGACTTAAACTGAAGAAAGTAGGGAAAACCACTAGACCATTCAAGTATGACCTAAATCAAATCCCTTATGATTATACAGTGGAAGTGACAAATAGATTCAAGGGTATAGATCTGATAGACAGAGTACCTGAAGAACTATGGACAAAGGTTTGTGACATTCTACAGGAGGCAGTGACCAAGACCATCCCCAAGAAAAGGAAACACAAAAAGATAAAATGGTTGTCTGAGGAGACCTTACAAATAGCTGTGAAAAGAAGAGAAGCAAAAGGCAATGAAGAAAAGGAAATATATTCCCACTTGAATGCAGAGTTCCAAAGAATAGCAAGGAGAAATAAGAAAGCCTTCCTAAATAAGCAATACAAAGAAACAGAGGAAAACAATAGAATGGGAAAGACTAGAAATCTCTTCAAGAAAATTAGAGATACCAAGGGAATATTTCATGCAAAGATGGTCACATAAAGGATAGAAATGTTATGAACCTAACAGAATCAGAAGATATTAATAAGAGGTAGCAAGAATACACAGAAGAAATATACAAAAAAAATCTTCATGACCCAGATAATCACGATGATGTGATCACTCACCAACAGCTAGACATCCTGGAATGTGAAGTCAAGTAGGCCTTAGGAAACAACAGTACAAACAAAGCTAGTGGAGGTGATAGAATTTTAGTTGAGCTATTTCAAATCCTGGAAGGTGATACTGTGAAAGTGCTGCACTAAATATGCCAGGAAATTTGGAAAACTCAGCAGTGGTCACAGGATTGGAAAACGTCAGTTTTCATTCCAATCCCTAAGAAAGGCAATGACAAACCAAGTTCAAACTACTGCACAATTGCACTCATCTCACAATGCTATCAAACTCATGCTCACATTTCTCCAAACCAGGCTTCAACAGTACACGGACTGTGAACTTCCAGATGTTCAAACTGGATTTAGAAGAGGCAGGGGAACCAGAGATCAAAATGCCAACACCCACTGGATCATCAAAAAAGCAAGAGAGTTCCAGAAAAACATGTACTTCTGCTTTATTGACTATGCCAAAGCCTTTGACTGTGTGGATCACAAAAAACTGTGAAAAATTCTTAAAGAAATGGGAATACCAGACCAACTCACCTGCCTCCTGAGAAATCTGTATGCAGGTCAAGAAAGTAACAGAACTAAAAATTAAAAGAAAAAAAAGAAACTGTTTCCAAACTGGGGAAGGAGTATGTCAAGGTTGTATATTGTTACTCTCCCTGTTCAACTACTATGCAGAGTATATCATGTGAAATGCTGGGATGGATGAAGCACATGCTGAAATCAAGACTGTTGGGAGAAATATCAGTAACCTTAGATATGCAGATGACACTACCCTTAGGGCAGAAAGAGGACTAAAGAGCCTCTTGATGAAAGTGAAAGAGGAGAGTAAAAAGTTGGCTTAGAACTCCACATTCAAAAAACTGAAATAATGGCATCTGATCCTATCCCTTCATGGAAAATAGTTGGGGAAACAATGAAATCAATGAGAGACTGGTTTTTTTGTTGTTGTTGATTGTTTGTTTGTTTTTGCAGGGGGGCTCCAAATTCACTGCAGATAGTGACTGCAGCCATGAAATTAAAACACAGTTGCTTCTTTGAAGAAAAGCTATGACCAACCTGGATAGCAAGATAAAAAGCAGGGATATTACTTTGCCAACAAAGGTCCATAGAGTCAAAGCTATGGTTTTTCCAATAATAATGCATGGCTATGAGAGTTGGACTATAAAGAAAGCTGAGCACTGAAGAATTGATGCCTTTGAACTGTGGTGTTGGAGAAGACCCTTGAGAGTCCTTTGGACGGAAAGGAGACCCAACCAGTCCCTCCTAAAGGAAATCAGTCTTGAATATTTATTGGAACAACTGATATTGAAGCTGAAACTCTAATTCTTTGGCTACTTTATGTGAAAAACTGACTCAATGGAAAAGACCCCTTGTGCTAGGAAAGATTGAAGGCAGGAGGAGAAGGGGAAGACAGAGGATGAGATGACTGGATGGCATCACCGATTTTATGGACACGAGTTTGAGCAAGCTTCAGGAGTTGGTGATGGACGGGGAAGCCTAGCGTGCTGCAGTCCATGAGGTCTCAGAGAGTCAGACACANCTTTATGTGAAAAACTGACTCAATGGATAAGACCCCTTGTGCTGGGAAAGATTGAAGGCAGGAGGAGAAGAGGAAGACAGAGGATGAGATGATTGGATGGCATCACCGATTTTATGGACACGAGTCTGAGCAAGCTTCAGGAGTTGGTGATGGATGGGGAAGCCTAGGGTGCTGCAGTCCATGAGGTCTCAGAGAGTCAGAGACAACTGCGAGACTGAATTGAACTGAAACAATCAAAAGTGTTGAGAGAAGGCAAATCCCTAGATATCTATTCGTCGATTCAGTAGTCATGATTCTTAGGTTAAAAACAACTCCTAAAAGATTCCTAAGCTCTTTGCAATGCTAATATTCTCTATTTATGAGATGAGTGATAAATACATTGAATTTCACATGTTTACAGCTGAATCCCTAGCTCTCACTGCCCCAAACAGATTGAACTGCTCATTTCTCTTATTAGTAAATTCTACTGAAGCCACACATTTGGAATCAACCTACCCTCCTTTTCTCCTGCCTCCAGTTAAAAATTCCAAGGAATCCTCATGTCCCTGCCTTCAAAACATTCCCTGAAGTTGAGCTCTTCTCACCACCTCCACTGGCAGCATCTTGGTCAAACTGCTACCATCTTTGCCAAAAATATTGCANAATATTCTCTATTTATGAGATGAGTGATAAATACATTGAATTTCACATGTTTACAGCTGAATCCCTAGCTCTCACTGCCCCAAACAGATTGAACTGCTCATTTCTCTTATTAGTAAATTCTACTGAAGCCACACATTTGGAATCAACCTACCCTCCTTTTCTCCTGCCTCCAGTTAAAAATTCCAAGGAATCCTCATGTCCCTGCCTTCAAAACATTCCCTGAAGTTGAGCTCTTCTCACCACCTCCACTGGCAGCATCTTGGTCAAACTGCTACCATCTTTGCCAAAAATATTGCAAAATCCTTCAAACTGGTCTACACATTTGTTCCTCTATAGTTTATTTTCAATGTATCAGTCAGTATTGTTGTTTACAAAAATAAGGGCATTCATGTAACTCTTGTTCTTAAAAAAGAAAAAAAAAAAAAAACCTTCAAATTTACTAATTTATTTAAAGTCCAAGTCTGTGCAGTGGCGCTAATGTCCTTCACAAGCAGGCCCTCCATTACCTACAGATCCTCACCTTCTAAGACTCAGTCCTCCTTTATTGCCGTTTCTTAAGAATAGCAGCCCCAGCCCAGCATCAGATACATTGGCTCTGTCTGTTCCCCGGTGTGAACACTAGTCCCCAGATGTTTGCAAGACTCACACTCTCACCTTTAAGTTTCTATCAAAAGACACTTTCTGGCATTTCTGCCCATCCTCATCAATCTATTTTAAATTTTATATTCAACAATCCCCATGCTTCTAATTCTGCTCAGATCCTGCCCTTTTTCCCCAGACATAAGATTCTGATGCTGGGAAAGACTGAAAGCCAAAAGGAGAAGGGGACAGCAGAGGCTGAAATGGCTAGAGAGCATCACTGGCTGAATGGACACTGATTTGAGCAAACTCCAGAGACAGGGGAGGACCCGGGCGTCTGGAGTGCTGCAGTCCATGCGGTCACTTACAGTCGGAGTCAGTCAGTGACTGAACAACAGCTGCAATCCTCTCCTTTTGCTTAAGTTTATTGTCCGCCTTTCTTCACCAGGATGTAACCACACAGGTCAGAAAGACTTCTCTGTTTTGTTTACTGCTGTATTCCAAAGTATAGTACAGTTCTTAGCATGCAATTGGCAGTTAATAAATATTCCTAAAGTTAATTAATGAGTAACTATCTTTATAATTTAAAGATGTCTCCTTTCTAACCTTGCTCAAACTCCCCAGGACACATCTTCCCTCAAGTGGTCAGTGTATTATGTCACTAATGAAAAGGAAGAGTACGTAAAGAGAAGACTCATAACCACCAAAGTGGACTAAAATAATTTCTGAATTTGAGATAAATTGCAATTAAAAAGTGAATAAAATAAGCAACAAAGAAAACGTCAGAGCCAGTCCTGTTGCGCCTCCCATATGAAAGGACTTCATATGTTGTATGATCCCTGAAGCAGCTCTGTCTTTTTCTCCCTTCACCGGAGCACTTAAAATTTGAGGGAAGAACGCATCCTTCTTGCACCAGAAAATGAGGACCAAGCAGGAAAATATCACACACTAGCTGTTTAAAGAGCACCGCATTATCAGCACCACTAGAATCAAGAAAGCATGTCTTTTTTTGCCTCTTATTTTCTCTACTGTGTACGTGAATATATGATGACCCAGCATAGCTACCAGACTGAGTTAGAACTCTAAATGAGGGTTACACATAACACAAATGAAATTCTAGTTAAAAGACTGTGTGTGTGTGTTTGGCATAAGAATGACCCTTTGAGAGTCAGGCCAGACTCTGTCTGAGGTCACAGAAAATCCAGACCACTTAGCTGCCCCTGACCCTAGTTGCTTACCCTTGATCAGGAAGGACACTCCTGGAAGTGACACCCTCTTTCCTCTCCTCTGATGCTTTGGGGAGCTTTGTTAGATCTAATATAAGTGTTTCCTCAATAGTCCTTTGGGACCGCTTCCACAGAGCACCCCAGAAATATGTGCCTCCCTCTCCAAAGACACAATTGGAGCTCATTTGGAGCATGGGGATAATATATTAATTAGGATATGGTAAAATGAGGAGCATTTCATTAAAAGTCCACTCTCAGTTTATGTTCGATACAGGATACAGGATGCTTGGGGCTGGTGCACGGGGATGATCCAGAGAGATGATATGGGGTGAGAGGTGGGAGGGGGTTTCAGGATTGGGAGCTCATGTACACCTGTGGCTGATTCATGTCAATGTATGGCAAAACCAATACAGTATTGTAAAGTAGAATAAAGTAAAAATAAAATTAAAAAAAAAAGTCCACTCTCAGAATGAATATGTCAAATGTAATCATACCTGTGTGTGACTGTGGGGACGGGGGAGGTGGGGGGCGCTTCCCAGGTGGCGCTAGGGTAAAGAACCTGCCTGCCAGAGCAGGAGACCTAGGAGGCCCAGTTTCTATCCCTGGGTTGGGAAGGTTGCCTGGAGAGGGGCATGGCAGCCCACAGTCTTCTTGCCTGGAGCATCACACGGACAGAGGAGCCTGGCAAGCTATGGTCCATAGGGTTGCAGAGTTGGACACGACTGGATTGACTTGACTTAGCACACACAGCATGTGCGCGATTAAAAAAAAACAACTCTCCAAATTGTACTAATTGGACTTTTCTAGATGTTATCGTGTAATTCATAGTGTTTTTCCCTCTCCTATNACGGGGGAGGTGGGGGGCGCTTCCCAGGTGGCGCTAGGGTAAAGAACCTGCCTGCCAGAGCAGGAGACCTAGGAGGCCCAGTTTCTATCCCTGGGTTGGGAAGGTTGCCTGGAGAGGGGCATGGCAGCCCACAGTCTTCTTGCCTGGAGCATCACACGGACAGAGGAGCCTGACAAGCTATGGTCCATAGGGTTGCAGAGTTGGACACGACTGGATTGACTTGACTTAGCACACACAGCATGTGCGTGATTAAAAAAAAACGACTCTCCAAATTGTACTAATTGGACTTTTCTAGATGTTATCATGTGATTCATAGTGTTTTTCCCTCTCCTATGTCTCACTGTCTGTCCAGGCTACACTTCCTTGTCTCATTCATCAGGAAACACTATCCATTCTTGGGGCTGTGGCTTGAATCACAACCCTCTAAAATTCATATATTGAGGATGTAACCTCCGGTAATTTCAAATGTGACTGAATTTGGAGATAGAGCCTTTATAAAGGAAATTCAGTTAAACTGAGATGGTTAGAATGAACCTTAATGCAATCTGACTGGTATCTTTATAAAAACAAATAAAAATGGAAACAGGAAAAGAGATACTATGGATGCTTTTGCATACCCACACACACACACACAGACAGATCCAAGTCAAGAGAAAGTAAGAAAGTGACCAAGTGCCAGCAAAGGAAAAAGACGTCAGAACAAGTCAACCATGCTGGCTCACTGACCTTGGCCTTTCAGCCTCCAGAGTTGTGAGAAATACATTTCAATTGTTTATGACAGGCAGTCTCTGGTATTTTAATATGGCAGCCCTGACAAGCTCTAAATCCTCTCTTGGTTGTAAAGCTTTTGAACTCTTTTCACCTCTCTAATTACCTATCTTTCTCTCCTTCACCATTTCTGTTTCATACAGCAGCTCTTCTTTTGCCCTTCATTCTTTTATTTCTTTGGGAAAATATTATTTTATTGGAAGCTTGTTGTGACTCTAAATATAGTCCTTCTTTCCTATCTATGCTGCAAGGAGATCTTTATATCACAGTAAACAAAAATATGAAAATCAGAAAAGAAAAATACATTTATTTTGAATGGCATTTTGCTTCCCTGGTGGCTCAGCTGGTAAAGAATCCACCTGCAATATGGGAAACCTGGGATCGAACCCTGGGTTGGGAAGATCTCCTGGAGAAGGGAAAAGCTACCTACTCCAGCATTCTGGCCTGGAGAATTCCATGGACTGTATAGTCCAAGGGGTCACAAAAAGTCGAACATGACTGAGTGACTTTCTTTTTCTTATTGTACTTATGAACTTTCAACTCGCACTAACTCAAAACAAATGAATAAGTACCTGTGGAATCAGAAAACCTGTGCTTGCATTCTGTTTTTCTTACCTATGATTTATCTGATTGGAACCAAGAGATTTCATCTGTCTAGTCAAGACAGTGATTGCATAACCAATACTATTATTCTATATTAGATTATAATATTATACTTACAATTAATTAATAAGCTGTCAATTGTAATTTTTAAAAAAAAAAAACTTCTCAAAATTCCAGTAATACTATAGACTGTTCTGAGCTAGCATGCCTAGTAGTTTTTCCAATTGCCCCAGACTGATTTCTTTTTAAAAATATTCAAGAACATCAGTGCCAACTTAAAACAACAAATGCAGGCTGGTATTTCTACATTATTCAGTGATCTTGTCTTGTGCTTAATTTATTCATTTCTGAGATTTACATACAGTTATCAATAAAATAGAAACTAATCTTCAAAACACAAAGCAAGCAAAAAGAACAAACCACTCTGTTTACCAAGTTCAGTTCAGTTCCATCGCTCAGTCGTGTCTGACTCTTTGTGACCCCATGAATCACAGCACAACAGGCCTCCCTGTCCATCACCAACTCCTGGAGTTCACTCAAACTCATGTCCATTGAGTCAGTAATGCCATCCAGGCATCTCATCCTCTGTCGTCTTCTTCTCCTCCTGCCCCCAAATCCCTCCCAACATCAGAGTCTTTACCAATGAGTCAACTCTTTGCATGAGGTGGCCAAAGTTTTGGAGTTTCACCTTTAGCATGAGTCCTTCCAGTGAACACCCAGGACTGATCTCCTTTAGAATGGACTGGTTGGATCTCCTTGCAGTCCAAGGGACTCTCAAGAGGCTTCTCCCATGGCAAACACTTATGTATTCTTGCCTTGAGAACCCCATGAACAGTATGAAAAGGCAAAATGATAGTTTACTGATAGAGGAACTCCCCAGGTCGGTAGGTGCCCAATATGCTACTGGAGATCAATGGAGAAATAACTCCAGAAAGAATGAAGGAATGGAGCCAAAGCAAAAACAATACCCAGTTTGGGATGTGACTGATGATAGAAGCAAGGTCCAATGCTGCAAAGAGCAATATTGCATAGGAACCTGGGATGTTAGGTCCATGAATCAGGGCAAATTGGGAGTGGTCAAACAGGAGATGGCAAGAGTGAACGTCAACATTCTAGGAATCAGCGAACTAAAATGGACTGGAATGGGTGAATTTAACTCAGATGACCATTATATCTACTGTTTACCAAAGCCGTTGCTAAAGAAACTTTGCTCTGTCTAACATTTTCCTCAAGGCATCTTTAACATCTTTATTTCTTAAGCTATAGATCAAGGGATTCAACAAGGGAATCACTACTGTATAGAACACGGACACCACTTTATCCCTCTCCAGGGCATAGCTCGTACTTGGCCGGGAGTAAGTGAAGAGAATTGACCCATAGTACAAGGTGACAGCTGTCATGTGAGAGCCACAGGTGGAGAAAGCCTTCAAGCGGCCTTGGGTGGAGCGGATCTTCAAGAGGGCAGTGATGATGAAGAGATGGGAGGCAAGGGTAAGCACGGCGGGAGTGATGACGTTGGAGGCAAGTATGAAATACAGCATGGCCTGGTAGCTGTCCTTCACATCACAGGCCAACTTGACAAGGGGGGGCAGGTCACAGAAGAAATCATCAATGACGTTGTTCCCGCAGAAGCTCAAGGTAAATGTTTCACCGGTGATGATGGTTGAGTTCACAAAGCCACTAAAGTAGACAGCTCCCACAAGACTGGCACATAACCTTGGGGACATGGCCTGGGAGTAAAGCAGCGGGTTAGAGATGGCCACATAGCGGTCATAAGCCATGGCAGCCAACAGGTAGCACTCGGTGTAGGCCAGTCCAGCAGAGAAGAAGAACTGAGCTAAGCAGCCAGCAAAAGAGATGAGCTTGTTGTCAGAGATGCAGGTCATCACGATTTGGGGGCCATAGATGGAAGCATACCAGAGATCCAGGAATGACAGACTCCCAATGAAGAAATACATGGGTGTGTGGAGCCGAGAATCAGCACAGATCAGAGAAATCAGGGTGATGTTCCCTAAAAGGCTGCTGATATATATGATGAGGAAGATATCAAAGAGAACTCTCTGTAACCACGGGTCTGTTGTAAATCCTAAAAGTATGAACTCCTTCACCATGGTATAATTTTTTTCATCCATTGAGTCTGAGTATTTTTCATTCCTTTCTGTAAAAATTTGATCAATATGCCATGATTTAAGGTATTGCTGTTATCCGCTTCCCCATTATATGTCATTTTAGGTTGTTTAAATACTCAACTGATGCATATACCATGTTTATTTAAAAAGTTGTTTATGCTGAACTGGAAATTGTTCCTGTTAGAAAACTGTGAGATCTTTCTGTGCTGCCTTGAAAGATCAGATTATGAGCATAATACAGTTTGTCACCATGCCTTTTTTCCTAATCCTCCTCCTTTTGAGAGATGGTGATTTGTTCATCTTCTTTTCTGTTTGCAGCTAGAGTGATTGGGGAGCACATGGAAGACACGAAAAAGGGGCTTTGTGTTTGAGCTCTTAAATCCTTTGTTTTTACTAGTGAATTACCTGAAGAAGCATGCTTTTATTAGTCTAGCCACACTTTGGAATAACCTTGAATGTGCATTTATGCAAATTTCTTTGAAGGCAATACNATTTTAGGTTGTTTAAATACTCAACTGATGCATATACCACGTTCATTTAAAAAATTGTTGATGCTGAACTGGAAATTGTTCCTGTTAGAAAACTGTGAGATCTTTCTGTGCTGCCTTGAAAGATCAGATTATGAGCATAATACAGTTTGTCACCATGCCTTTTTTCCTAATCCTCCTCCTTTTGAGAGATGGTGATTTGTTCATCTTCTTTTCTGTTTGCAGCTAGAGTGATTGGGGAGCACATGGAAGACATGAAAAAGGGGCTTTGCGTTTGAGCTCTTAAATCCTTTGTTTTTACTAGTGAATTACCTGAAGAAGCATACTTTTATTAGTCTAGCCACACTTTGGAATAACCTTGAATGTGCATTTATGCAAATTTCTTTGAAGGCAATACTTGTATTTTATTTAACTTTTTATACACAAAACCAATAAAACAGATAAAAATAAAGTTAGAAAATTAATAATAAAATGTATAACTTGAATAATGCAATAGGTGTCCTTAGATAATAGGAATTTGAGACCATATCTATATATGTATGAC
The DNA here is from genome assembly GCA_006408585.1 of Antidorcas marsupialis. Classification (NCBI taxonomy): domain Eukaryota; kingdom Metazoa; phylum Chordata; class Mammalia; order Artiodactyla; family Bovidae; genus Antidorcas; species Antidorcas marsupialis. The sequence continues at coordinate 2,965 of SJYB01008221.1, read as the reverse complement.
ATTCAAATACATGCTGAAAGGAAGTGAAAATATTAATCAATGGATAATTGTGTTCAAAATGTGGTTTAATTTCCTATAGCAATAAGAATTTTAAAAAAAAAACCTAAACTTATCAAACGGAATGATTTGGGGGAATGTGGTAGGCAGAATATGGCCCATTAAGACGTTCAAGTTCTTTTTCTTGAAGTTTAGTTTCTTGATTTACATTATTACATTAATTTCAGGTGTACAGCATAATGATTCAGCATTTTTACAGATTATACTCTATTAAAAGTTATTACAAGATACTTGCTATGATTCTCTGTGCTATACATTGTATCTTTGTTGCTTATCTATTTTATACACAGTAATTTGTATCTCTTAATCCCATATCCCTGGCCTGTCCCTTTACCTCCGTTTCCCCNATGTATGACATTCAAATACATGCTGAAAGGAAGTGAAAATATTAATCAATGGATAATTGTGTTCAAAATGTGGTTTAATTTCCTATAGCAATAAGAATTTTAAAAAAAAAACCTAAACTTATCAAACGGAATGATTTGGGGGAATGTGGTAGGCAGAATATGGCCCATTAAGACGTTCAAGTTCTTTTTCTTGACGTTTAGTTGATTTACATTATTACATTAATTTCAGGTATACAGCATAATGATTCAGCATTTTTACAGATCATACTCTATTAAAAGTTATTACAAGATACTTGCTATGATTCTCTGTGCTATACATTGTATCTTTGTTGCTTGTCTATTTTATACACAGTAATTTGTATCTCTTAATCCCATATCCCTAGCCTGTCCCTTTACCTCCGTTTCCCCATTGGTGACAACTAGTTTGTTTCCTGTAGCTGTGAGTCTGTTTCTGCTCTGCGTACATATTCATTTGTATCACTTTTTAAATTCTACATACGTGAGGTCCTATAGTATTTATCTTCATCTTACTTCACTTAGCATTTTCTAGATTAATCTACATTGTTGTAAATGGCAGAATTTCATTAATTTCTGTAGCCTGCAGTACTCTGCTATGTACACATGTACATCACACCTTTACCCATTCATCGGCTGATGGGCACTTGCGTTGCTTCCATATCTTGTCTTTTGTAGATGGTGCTGCTGGGAACATTGGGATGCACGTATCTTTTCAAATTAGTGTTTTACTAATTGCTGGTACATGGGGATTTATTTTATAAGGAAAGGATCCTTAAGGTAAAAATTAAGAATTTTGAAATAAGAAGGTCAACAGGGTGGGCCCTAAATCCAACCACAAATATCCTTATGGAAAGGAGGTAGACAGGGGTTTGACTACAGACTCAGCGAAGGAAGAGTGTGGCCAGAGAAGCGAGCTCAGAGTGATCCGACCACAGGGAATGGCGGCGACCTCAGAAAGCCTGAGACAAGACAGAGAAGCCTCCCAAGAGCCTCTGCGTGGACTGTGGCTCTGTGGACACCCAGATTTTAACCCAGTGCCATTGAGTTCTGAGCTCCAGAACTATGAGAGAATACATTTTTGCTGCTTTAGGCCACCAAGTTTAAGATCATTTAATACATGAAGTTATGGAATTCAGCCTCTAATAGTCTTCTTTCTTTTGAAAGTAGGACCATTTCGCCGCCAGCAATGGGGGAAGAACCATCTCGGCTTGTCTATGGTACAACTTGCGGGAAACATAACACTACCATCAAAAAAGGGCTAAATTAGGATTTTCAGGGTTCTGAACAGGCATGGATATATTTCTTCTATTAGAGCCAAGGCTTTCAAAACCTCTTATGCCCAAGAAAAAATAAAATATGTATTTTTAGGTGATGAGTGTGTGCACGGGTGTGCATGGGTGTGCATACTCAGCTGCATTTGACTCTTCGTGACCCCATGCACTGTGTAGTCTGCCAGGCTCCTCTGTCCACGGAATCTCCCAGACAAGAATATTGGAATGGGTTGCCATTTCCTTCTTGCCATCCCCTTCCCGGGGGTCTTCCTGACTCCCTGCTTATCTTGCATCTCCTGCATCGGCACGTGGAGTCTTCACCACTGCGCCACCTGGGAAGCTCTAGGTGATGACTTAGGCGAAAAAAATATAAAGAATTGCTCTCTTGGAACTATATCTTTTTGATGAATGGAATCCCTAATTTTAATTAAAAATGTTAATGCTACATTTATTATCAAAGTAGAACTTGTTCAGAATAAGCAAATGAAGATTGGAGTAAGTAATGTTTCAGTTTTTCTAGAATTTCAGGAGTGTCAGGATGTCACAGTCCTTTTTAACAAAGCATCTTCCTGGAAGCTGCTTAAGATCAAGAATCAAGAAATCTGGATTCTGATCTGAGTTGGTTGTTGCCATTTGAAATAAAATGATAACCTCTAAAGCTTTATTTTCTTACTTACCTTCTCAATTCAGTGAGACTTTAGTGAAAGTGTTAGTCACTCAATCATGTCCAACTCTTTGCGACCCCATAGACTATAGCCTGCCAGGCTCCTCTGTCCATGGAATTCTCCAGGCAACAATACTGGTGCAGGCAGGTTGCCATGCCCCCCTCCAGAGGATCTTCCCAACCCAGGAATCAAACTTGCATCTCCTGCATTGCAGGCCGATTCTTTACCACTGAGCTACCAGGGAAGCCCTCGTAATATATTACACAGTAGTTTTATATATAAAGACAGAAAAGAGAGATTTTTGAGGTACCCTTACTTGCCATTCATTCTTAGACTTAAAGCCGGTTGCATGCCTTGTTAGAAGGGACACTCAGAAACTTTCTTCCCACAGAATATTTCTCCTCATTTCTCATTTTCAGGAGACCTATTTAAGAGGTAGATGGTTTTGGGGTGGTTATCCAAAAGAAGTTGAGGTCTTTGTGATCTCTCAGTCCTCTTCAGGGTTAATGTGCTTGCATTCTGTGTCATTCAGTTTGATAATTTAATCAGGTACTTCTTGAGTTATAGTTATAATAGCACAATATGATCCTAAAGAAATGCCTAAATA
>SJYB01008219.1:21846-35825 GCA_006408585.1 Antidorcas marsupialis | reverse complement strand
TGAAGCTGACTTGGGGCTCCTCTGGTTGGCACTTAATCCGTTTTCCCGCCAGCTTCTGGCGACAGTGGCTCCTGCCGGGGCCCTGGCAGCGGCTCTGGCGGCGGGCTGCGCGTCCGGCTGGTGGCCGGGCCTCTGTGCTCACGCTGGCAGCAGCCTCAGTGCCGGGGAGAGGCCCCTCGCCTCCCGCAGGAGCAGGGTCTTCTCGCGGCTTCCTCCCCACTTTGGGGACTGAAAGTCTGCTTCTCCGGCTCCATGTCTTTATCTCTGGTGAGACCACCAGGGAAACAAAAGTAAGCCCCTCGGGCTTCGGGGGCAGCGAATGGTGCGAATAGGAGGCCCTGCGGGGTGTCCTGGGGCGGGCCGTCGGCCGTAGCCAGGTCAAGGGGCTGGCTCCTGGGGCTGCTCCTTCCTCCCAGAGAGCCTTTCCGCAAGGGACCCGGGCCCAGGCTCCCGGCTTAACTCGTCCGCGGGTGCTGCTCACAGGCCGGCGTCCAGAGCCTCCACCGGGCCCGCAGGGGTGAGCAGACCAGCCCCTGCCCACCGACTGTGGCGTGAAGCTCTCCGGCAGGAAAGCCGTCGCCACAGGCCCGTGGGGGGCGCCGCCCTGGCCTGGGGAGACGCTGGGCGACCTCACCTTTACAAACGCAGATGATCTCAAGCCGGTGGCCAGAGCCCTCAGCAGAGACCGTCTCCCTGCTCTCACAGGGGCCCCTCGAGGCCGTAAGCCCTCCACCTCCTGAGCAGCTTCTCAGCCACAGCCTGCCGGCCCCTGGGGGACGCTGCCTGTGGCTTCCTGGTCGGCTGCCCAAGGAGGGACACGGGCCGCTGACCTCACCTTCAGGGGGCATGGCCTGGGGCCGCTGCGGGGCCGCGGGAGCCCTAAGATGCGCGGGATGCGCTGCTTCTGCCGGTAGAATTCTAAACGCCGGGTGAGCCAGAGCCNTCAAGCCGGTGGCCAGAGCCCTCAGAAGAGACCGTCTCCCTGCTCTCACAGGGGCCCCTCGAGGCCGTAAGCCCTCCACCCCCTGAGCAGCTTCTCAGCCACAGCCTGCCGGCCCCTGGGGGACGCTGCCTGTGGCTTCCTGGTCGGCTGCCCAAGGAGGGACACGGGCCGCTGACCTCACCTTCAGGGGGCATGGCCTGGGGACGCTGCGCGGCCGCGGGAGCCCTAAGATGCGCGGGATGCGCTGCTTCTGCCGGTAGAATTCTAAGCGCCGGGTGAGCCAGAGCCACCGGAGGCCGCGGCCTTCAGTGAAGCGCCATCCACTCCCCTGCGGAACCGGGCAGACCCTCCCTGGGCCCTGCCCTGGCCTGCTTGCTGTCGTCAGCTGGAGCTGCCTGGCCCTGCCCGGCCATCGCCCCCTGCCCGTCACAGCGCGTCTCCTGCCCGTGGCTGCCCTGCGGGGCGTGCGGGACGTCGCCGTGCGGCCCCGGCAGCTCTGGGCCCACCGTCCCCAGGCCACGGCACGGCGGCCCCAGGAGGGGACGGTCCTCAGCGGAGGAGCTGAGCCCGCGCCAGCCCTGGTGGTCCCGGGTGGACTCCATGGGGTGCACAGCCCCGGTGGGCATCAGTGCTGCCCAGGGCAGGCGTGGCCGCGGGTGGGACCGCCACGCTCAGGGGCTTGTCCCTCCCGCAGGCGCTGTGGCTCCCATGGCCACAGGCAACCGGGGCCGCGGGCTGCAGTCTCACGCTCCGCCCTCCTCTGGGGCAGGGGCCGGGTCAGCGAGGGGGGCAGCCGCGTCCTGTCTACCCTCTGCTGGCAGCAGGGAGGCAGACAGCTGCTCCTGAACCTTCCAAGCCGTGGGCGGGGTTGCTAGCCCGCCCGGGGCAGGGTCGGGGACAGGGCCAGGGGTGGAGGGCAGGCCTGCTCTCCCTGCCCGGAGGTGGCACAGCCTCTCTTTCCCGTCCCTGCCCCTCGCAGGTGCAGGAGGCAGGGGCCAGAGCCTCAGAGCAGGTGTGTGAGGGGTGGCTGCCAGCCAGCTCCACCCCCAGACCCTGGCCTCAGTTTCTGATGAGGAATCAAATTTTCCTTCCTTTTAAGAATGTGAGAGTTGGACCATAAAGAAGTCTGAGCACTGAAGAGTTGAGTCAGACTGTGGTGCTGGAGAAGACTCTTGAGAGTCTTGGATTTTGAGAAGATCAAACGAGTCAGTCCTAAAGGAAATCAACCCTGAATATTCATTGGAAAGACTGATGCTGAAGCTGAAGCTCCAGTACTTTGGCCCCCTGATGCGAAGAACTGACTCACTGGAAAAGACCCTGATGCTGGGAAAGGTTGAGGGCAGGAGAAAGGGATGACAAAGGATGAGATGGTTGGATGGCATCGCTGACTCAGTGGACACGAGTGTGAGCAAACTCTGGGAATAGTGAAGGACAGGGAAGCCTGGCGTGCCGCAGTCCATGAGGCTGCAAAAAGTCAGACGCTACTTAGCAACAGAACAACAAAGGCTGAATAGCGTTCCCTTGAGTGTGTGTGACATCATCTTTATCCTTCGTCTGCTGGTGGACACCGGAGTTGTTTCTGTCTTCTGGTTGTTGTGAACATAACCGTTTGAACATTTTTTCGAGTTCTTCGGATTCTTTTTAGTACACACCCCGGAGGGACACTGCCGGGCACCTCATAATTCTATGCTTAAATTCTGGAGGAGCACTGAAGTGTTCTTCACCGGACACGCCCATCCTCCATGTGTGCTGAGGCCCCAGGCTCCCCATCTCTGCACCGACAGGTGCCTTTTCAGCCATTACCATGCTGCCCTGCTGGGTGTGAGGCGTGTCTCAGGAGTGCCTTTGCCCCATGCCACCTGCTGACTGGTGTCGAGAGCCTCCTCGCGTGCTCACTGGCCATCTCCTCGTCATCTGTCTCTGGAGAGATGACAGGTCACCTGCCCATGTCACTAGTTTGTTTGGTGTTCTTTAGCTGTAGGGATTATTTGTGTATTCCGGATGTTAATACCCTATCAGAGAGAGGATTTGCAAACACTTTCTCCCTTTCTGAAGGCTGTCTTTCTGCTTCTAGGCCATGCTCTCTAAGCACAGAATCCCTAATTTTGCTGTAGTCTGACTCATCTGCTTCTCCGGTTGCTGCCTTGCTTTTCGTGTCTCGTCAGCCTCATGTGTTAGCAGGCCATTCTTTGCACGCTCATGCCTTGGTCAAATGTCTAAATTCCCGACACTTGTGTAACTGTTTCTGGGTTCTCTGTCTGGCTCGGCGGCTGCTCCCAGCACCACGGCCTCATCATAGACTTCAAGTCAGTCCCAGCGCCCAGCAGGGCAGCCGCCACCACCTCCTCCCTGCTCCTCCTGCTCCTCTGAAGCGGTCCTCGCTGTTCCGAGCTCCTTTCTCCAGTGCACCTTACCATCCGCTTATTAATGCCGTGATGCATCTGGCAGCGATTCTGACTGGAGCGGCATCTAACTCACAGCTTTTAAGGCGCGGGATCACAGTGGTCACAACATTAGCTTGGAACACCCCTGAACACTGTGTATTCCCATTTGTTCACGTCTTTTAATGTTCCTCAATATTTTAATATTTCCCCACCAAAGATTGAGGAAAACTTTCTTAGACATATTATTATAATGATATTTTAAAAATAGCTTTTGTGCCATTGTTTACCAAACAACACCAACAACTGGTTTTGGTGGATAGACCTGAATAACTTCCTCTTCTTTTCCTTTTTAAATTTTTAATTTATCTTTTTAATTTCACCCTAAGTTTTTAATATATATATCTTGCTGTTGTTGTTCTGTTGCTCAGTCATGTTCGACTCTTTGTGACCCCACAGACTGCCGCATGCCAGGCTTCCCTGCCCTTCACCATCTCCTGGAGCGTGCTCACACTCCCGTCCACTGAGCTCGCGATGCCATCCGGCCGTCTCACCCCCTGCCGCCCCCTCTCCTCCTGCCCTCAGTCTCCCCGCGTCAGGGGCTCTGCCAGTGGGTCAGCGCTTTGCACCAGTTAGTCAGAGCGTTGGAGCCTCAGCATCAGTCCCTCCAATGAATATTCAGGGCTGCTTTGCTTTAGGATGGGCAGGTTGGATCTCCTTGCAGTCTGAGGGACTCTCAAGAGTCTTCTCCAACACCACAGTTCAAAAGCATCAATTCTTTGGCACTCAGATTTCTTTATAGACCAACTCTCACATCCATACATGACTCCTGGAAAAACGATAGCTCTGACTAGATGAAACTCTGTTGGTAAAGTAATGTCTCTGCTTTTTAATATGCTGTCTGGGGTTGTCATAGCTTTTGTTCCAAGGAGCAAGCGTCTTTTAATTTCAAGGCTGCAGTCACCATCTGCAGTGATTCTGGAGTCCAAAAAATAAAGCGTGTCACTGTTACCATTGTTTCCCCATCTATTTGCCATGACATGATGGGACTGGATGCCATGATCTTAGTTTTTTGAATGTTGAGTTTTAGGTTAGCTTTTCACTTTCCTCCTACAGTAATATATATATATGTATATTTACTGTATTTTAAAAAAATCAAAAATTGTCAGTGTTTCTATTCCTCCAAACAGGAAAAAGATTTTAGCAGTTTTTAGCAGTTTTAAGCACCAATATTTAAACATGAAGTTAGTTATTGACTTTTTGAAAATAAGTTTCAAGTGCTCAGCATTGTAATTTGGTATCTGTGCACACTGCAGGGTAGTCCCCCAGGCCTGGTCACTGCCCACAGCAGAGGGGGCTCCCTCCGCCCACGCCATTCCTCCCCAACCCCTTCCCCTTTGGTGACCACCAACGTGGTCTTCACATCCAAGGACTTGGAGTGTTGGTTTGTTTTTTAGATTCCACATACAGGTGAGATTACAAGGTATCTGGTTTCCTGTCCGACTTGTTCAACTTAGGATAATACCCTCACGATTCATGCACGCTGCTGTACGTGGCAGAATTTCATATTTTTATGACAATATCTCATTATATGTGCATAACATAGCCTTTCTTATGCGTATACCACAGTTTCTCATCCGTCCACCCGTGGCTGGCACATGAGTGGCTTCCATGTCTTGGCTTTTGTGAACAGTGCTGCGCGGGCCCTGGGGTGCGTGTGTCCCTTTCCGGACGTCGGTTTAATGAAACGCGTTGTGAAGGTCGATCTCTCTGCTCCGTGTGGCGTTTTGCTGAGGCTCTGGGGGCATCTGTTGCTGGTGCTGCTCCAGCGTGGACTCCCCTAGGCAGCTGGCCTGGAGGGGTAGAGAGGACAGCCCTGGACAGGAGGCCCGCGGCGTCCAGGGGTGCGGAAGGGCCCGGCCCGAGGCAGCGCGCATTGCGCCCGCACCTCTGCCGCGTCCAGGCCTCCCCGCCGGCCGAGCGCCTGCAGTCACCCTGGCTGGCATCCGAGCCCCGTGGGCCGCTCCTTGCACGCTGGCTCCCCAGCTCCTGCTTCTGTCCAGATCAGAGGCCGAACCTTCGCAGAGGGTGGAGCTCTCGTCCTGACCACCCCCCTCGCTGGTCCCTTTCCCAGGTGTGGGAGGGGTGGGCCGTGCGGAAGGCGTTTCCTGCTGGCATTAATCCCCGTCTGGGTCCCGCTATGATTTACTCCGCTCCGAGTTGAAAGGCCGGATTCAAAGGCCCAGGGCAAACCTTTGCCCCCGGGAACAAAGGCAGGAGATTAGCTCCCTGTTATCAATCAGCGTTGTCAGGAGCGGGCAGAAACGCTTCACCTGTTGACGCCTTAGCGACGCCTCCAACGGGAGTCAAAGGTCATTCCTGCCCAAGGTTTTGTGTCTGTCTCAGCTGCTCTGGCCCCGAATTACCTTGAAAAATGGCCTCAAAGGACCGGAGATGAACGTGGATTAGTGCCTTAATCTTGAGCAAAGCCTGAGGTTAGGGTCTGGGACACCGGGCGGGTGGCACTGTCTCGGGCTGACCCTGGCATGTGGCCCATGGGTGAGGCCAGCTCCGTGCCTCTGGACAGGACCCTTTGACTGGCTGGGGCTGGCTCACGGGCTTTATGCCCTGATTTAGTGGGACAATGGGGCTGGGCAACAGCCAAGCGAATGAACTCTCGGGCTCCCCTGCTGGGACAGGGAGGTGGGGCTCCTGCTCCGGGGACTGGCTGAGACCCCTGCCCCCACCCCCGCCTGTGATCAGGGGACCCAGGAGGGTGACCGCATTGGATGGAAATTGCCTTTTCTAGTGGCATCTGCTGTGGGCGCAGCCCTGTGAGATGGACTTCCACTTCAGGTGGCCTGTGGACAGCCGGGAGGCAGAGGGGGTCCCTGCGAGGGCTCCCCTGCGGTGGGGCCCATGGTTGGTGGGGGCAGGGCTCCCTCTGGCCTTGCCTGCAGACGCACTCTGATCCCTCGCTCTGGGCAGCTGCGCAGGGAGCCCGTGTCCCGCAAAGGATGGTCGTTCATCGCTGAGAAGCTGTCCAGGAAGGTAAAGGGCTTACAGCCGAGACCTGGAGGGGGAGCTCCCAAGCCTTTGCGAAGAGAGAGACAAAGAACCCATTTTCAGTGGGCGCTGGCGACAGCCACACCAGGTCAGGACGGTCTCATCCTTTCTGTCTCGTCATCGCTCACCAGAGAACGTGCATCCTGTGAAATCCATGCCTGGCTGCCCCGCGTCCCGGGCCGAGCCTTGCGAGTGCCCCAGCTGTGACCCATTAGCTGGGCTCTGCGCTGGAGCCTAAGGCGCTTAGTCCTGTCCAGCCGCCCCGGATCCGGGCCAGAGAGCATTCCACTCTGTGTCTCCACAGACAGTGTGCCCCCTGCCACCCATGGCCGTGGCCCCAGGGGTAGGACGGTAGGCACCTGAGAGGCGGAGGGACCCGGAGCGGGAGTGGCCTTGCTGTCCCCCGCCCCCGCCCCCTGCACTGAGGGAGTGACCGGCCTCACGGTGGTCCCTGCTGGATGTCTGCATCACTGAGCGGGCCTTGCGGATGTGGCGGCGGCAACACCCTGCCAACCCACTCGCCTCTGCCGCCCAGCATGTGCAGGACGCGGGGAGGGGGTCCCAAAGGCGCCCCCTGGGCCAGGGGAAGGAACGGGTCCCTGGGCGGCCCCGTGGAGCAGACCCTGGCCTAACTACACCAAGTCATGGTGAGAGCCTTCAGCACGAGGCGCTGAGATGCCGGGTCATCTCGACTCCAACACTGGAGGACAGGGGCTTATGTGTCTGTCCCGATGTAAGTGTTAGGCAATCAGTCATGTCTGACTCTTTGCAACCCCGTGGAATGTAGCTCTCCAGGCTCTCCTGTCCATGGGATTCTCCAGACAAGAATACTAGAGTGCGTTGCCTTGCCCTTCTACAGGCGATCTTCCCAACCCAGGGATCGAACCCAGGTCTCTCACACCGCAGGCAGATTCTTTACCGTCTGAGCCAACAGGGAAGCCCATCCTGGTGCTATAAAGAAATGTCCCTGGTTCCATCCTGAAAATGGGAGGAAGACCAGATGCTCCAAGCCGGAGGAGGAGCCCTGGGTTCTCAGCTGCTCCTCCCGGAGCGGACGCCCCCCAGGCCCGGGTGCAGGAGTCCTGCCGGCCAGACTGTCCCCAGGTCCTTAGCACCAACCCTCACAGGGGCGGCACTTCTCCAAAGTCGGCACAGTGACATTGGTTCGGGTAAAGGGCCTCATGTTCCCCAAGAAGGAAGACCCTGTGCTGTGTCTCCAGGGAGGAGAGTTTGTTCTCGATCTGGGCTGAATTCAAGCCTAAGTCTGCTCACCCCAGGCAGCTCAGCAAGTGTCCCTAAGTGTGGGCCTGGCTCCCATGTGGTTCAAAATGAGAAGCAAGAGAGATGCTCTAAATTAGAGGATTTTCTGGGAGCAGAGTTGTTGGGGGCCAGCATAAGAAACTCCGCCCTTGGCAAAGGTCATGAGGAAGGAGGCTTCAGCATACATATGCAAAGGCGTGATCAAGCCTCAGGAAATCCCCTGCTCCCGAGCATCTAACCCCCAAACCAGAGTGTGCCTTGTACTCTCACCTATGGGGGGCTCTCCCGCATAACCGTTTCTCTCAGAGAAGGAGTAAACGTGCAGCTCCAAGGCAGTAAAAATTCCTGGGCGTGACTAGAGTGTTTCAACTTACGGGACTCCTCTGAAGGTTATCTAGCCTGCCTGTATAGGTTCCTCCGGCCACAACAGCCCTCCAACCATGAGAGGCACGAGATGTTTTTGACTTACTAAGGCAAATTCTTGTGGGAAGTTAGAAATTATTAGTATCATGGGTTAGTTGGGAATTATATTGAGAAAGGGTTTTTTTATTTGTTGTGTCAGTTGCTGCTAATTCCCTGCCCTGGGTGGGACAAGGGTGTCTCAGGTCAAACCTCTCTACTGACAGACTAGCTGTGTGACAACCTCTTAACCATAAACAGCACAGAGAGTCTTGGAGTATTTTGAGAGTCTTAATTAGCATAGGGCTTATATCATTATTGAGTCAATGATTGCCGCCAGGCCTCCATATACTTAGACACTTGGGAATATATTAATCAATGTATTTGGAATATAGAAAAGGAAATATAGTAGTTTTTGATGTTAGCAATATTAGACTTTTTGAGTTAATGAATTTTCTCTTTTGTTATAGATCACTGTACTTTGTTATAAATCACTGTGTCCTTGCTATGTAAAAATGTAACTTTATCACTATCTTAAGACTAAGTAGATCTTAAGAGGAACATTGGTGAAAGGATTTTCATTTGTTGGACTGATGTTTGCTGCTAAAATCTCCATATTCCCTGCCCTTATAATGAATATAACTAGCATATAGTAGAAATAAGTATTAACCTTTAAGCATATAAGAGAAATAAGTATTAGCATATAGGAGAAATAAGTATTAACCTTTAAGCATATAGGAGAAATAAGTATTAATCTTTAAGATTGATCATGTTAACCTTGGGTTAAATAAATTCCTTTCTTGATTGTAACTCACTACACCCTCACCCTATAGGAATGCAACTTTATTTGGAGGGTGGTGCCTGGTTTAAGAAAAAACAGCTTGGAAAAAATGTTTTTTGGTTATCAGAAAGAAAGAGTTGTAAATGTCAGCAGGCAGAAATGGCTTAAAGATGATGTAAAACCTCTAAGACCTTTTTTTTATGTAAAGCACCTGATTTTGATAAAGGTCAGGACTGCTGACCCCCACGTGACTCTGTATTCACCCCTATATGTAACAAAAGGTATATAAGAAAATCGGAAAAATAAAGAAATGGGATCAGTTCCTGGAAAGACTGACTCCCCCATGTCATTCATTCTTGCTTCCCGTTTTTCCGGCTGAATTCCCATCTGAACCATGGATGCTATTCCATGTAACCCAAGTTATTCAGCCTCTTTTTCTCCACTAATTTTCCTACTACACTATNTTAACCTTTAAGATTAATCATGTTAACCTTGGGTTAAATAAATTCCTTTCTTGATTGTAACTCACTACACCCTCACCCTATAGGAATGCGACTTTATTTGGAGGGTAGTGCTTGGTTTAAGGAAAAACACCCTTGGAAAAAATAAGTTTTCTGGTTATCAGAAAGAAAGGGTTGTAAATGTCAGCAGGCAGAATGGCTTGAAGATGATGTAAAACCCCTAAGATTTTTTTTTATGTAAAGCACCTGATTTTGATAAGGTCAGGACTGCTGACCCCCACGTGACTCTGTATTCATCCCTATATGTAACAAAAGGTATATAAACAAACCCCAAAATAAAGAAATTGGATCAGTTTCGGAAAGACTGATTCCCTCATGTCGTTCTTCTCTGCTCCCCAATTTTCTGGCAGAATTCCCATCTGGAGCGTGGGTGCCCGCCATTCAGATGGTGCAAATTCCTTGTCCGGAATTTTATTGATACCCCATGTAAGCCAAGTTATTCAGCCCCTTTCTCTCTCTCTTACTATTTTCTGGCCGAATTCCCATCTGGTGCATAGGACCCACCAAGCCTACTAACTTTGCCTGGGCTTCTAAGATCAGACCAGGGGGGCCTCAGTGCCTCCTCTCTTTCGGGAGAACGGGAAGACGCCTGCGGCCTTCGTAGGTGGTGATTGGTACCCTGTGTTAACCAAGTTATTTGGCCTCTTTTTCTCTGCTAAAATCTTAGTCCCTCTCTATCTGTAATTCAATAAGTTTTTTCTAGGACGCCTACTCCGTCCCCACCTTCGAATCACCCTGGATCCTCTGGGGCTGGACTCCGGCACTTATCATAAAGTTTGAAGGATGCTACTGGTACATATTTGTAGGCCTCCTCAGTTGACAGAGCAAGGAAATACATTTATGTACTGACCTACTTATACACATATCTACAAATATTGCTAAATGTATTCATTTGATTCTATATTAAGCTCAACAAGGGGTCGCACTCATGTCTCCATTATCGAAGGTTCATTCTAGTTTTCTTCCAATGTGAAAACTTTAATCTGTGCAAGAGTACAGTGATTGGGGCTTCCCAGGTGATGCTAGTGATAAATAACCTGCCTACTGATGCAGGAGATGTAAGAGGTATGAGTTCAATCTCTAGGCTGGGAGGATTCTCCTGAAGGAGGGTATGACAACCCACTCCAGTATTCTTGCCTGGAGAATTCCATGGACAGAGAAGCCTGGCAAGCTATGATAAATAGGGTCACAAAGAGTCAGACATGACTGAAACGACTTAGCATGCACACACACAGATAATGAAAAGTGTCTTTTACATTTAGTCGCAAGGTCTACTTATTTACAGTTACTTAGGTCAGAATCTTTCTTTTCCATCCTCTTTAGTGAGGTTATATCATACACTATAATAGTAAGCAGTTTTGGTCATAGTCTACATTTCATCCTGGGTTTTTCTGACCCACCTGAATGTTGTTTTTAAAATTTTCATGCATTAAGCTCCACTCTTTGTGCTACAAAGTTCTAAAGTTTTTGACAGATGCATGATGGCATGTTTTTACCAATACAGCATCATACACAATAGCTTCGCTATTCCAAAAGGTTTCTGGTGCTTTACGTAGTCAAACCTCTCTGTTCCCAAAACTGTGGCACCTGCTTATACAGTTTTGCCTTTTCAAGAACGTCTTATAAATAGAACAATGAAGTATATAGCCTCTTCAGAAACTGGCTTCTTTCAGGTAACAGTATGTATTTAACCTTTACCCATGCCTTAGTATGATTTGACAGCTCATTCCTTTTTTATTGCTGAATAGCACCCATCTATGGATTGAATCGTATGAATAGATGTATCACAGTTTGAATATCCATTCATCTGCTGAATCTCGGTGCTTCCAGTTTGGGGAATTATTAATAATGCTGCTATAAATATTCATATACAGGTTTTTGTGTTTTCAAATCATTTGGGTGAATGAATTTCCAGTAGTGGATTTCTGGATCTTTATGTTAAGATTTTGTTCAGTTTTTTAAAAAAGTGTCAAACTGTCTTAAAATTTTATATTGTAATCAGCAATGAATGAGTGTTTCTGTTACTCTGCATTCTGGTATTGCCAGTTTAAAGAAAAAAAAAATCAGTGAATGGCTCTAAACATATTTTTTTCAGGTGCACATACAATATTCTCCAGGATAGACCATATGTTAGGCCACAAAAAAGTCTTAATAAATTGGAATAAATTAAAATAACGTAAGTAATAAATATCACTGCCTTAAAAAATCCCCAGTTGAAATTTCCAATCAAATAGAATAAAAAAAAAAAAAAAAACTCAATCACAGAAGGAATCTGGAAGATACAAAGTTTATAGAAATTAAACAACACACTTAAGAAAAATAAAAATTGCATATATTTTCAGTGTGCAGCATATGTTTACATATATATATTTAGGTTTCCCTCAGGTGGCTCAGTGGGTAAAGAACCTACCTGCAATGCAGGAGATGCGAGAGATATGGGTTAGATTACTGGGTTGTAAAGATTCCCTATAGGATGGCACGGCAATCCACTCCAGTATTCTTGCCTGGAGAATCCCATGGATAGAGGAGCCTGGCAGGCTACAGTCAATAAGTCGCAAGAGTGGGGCATGGCTAAAGTGACTGAGCACAGCATATATATACATATATATATATATGAAATGATTACTACAGTCAAGCTAGTTAATATATATCTATTTCTTCACATAGTTATCATTCTTTTTATTTTGGTCATGAGAGTACCTGAAGTCTCCCTTTGCATGTTTCCAGCATACAATATAGTTGTATTAATTATAGTCATCATGCTGTACATTACATAAACTTATTCATCCTACAGAACCTCAACTTTGTACCCTTTGACCAACATATCCTCATTTCACCTACCTCTGTGCTTCTGATGCCACTGTTCTATGCCCTTCTTCTAAAACAACATACTTTTAAACAAGCAATAGGCCAAAAGAAATCACAAGGGAAATTAGAAAATACCTAGCAACCAATGAAAATGAAAACCTATAGGATATAGTATAAGCAGGGCTAAGAGGAAAATTTATAGCTGTAGATTCATTTATAAAGAAAAAAGACCTTAAATGAAAACCTAACTTTACACCTAAGGAACTAGCAAAAAGGGAACAAACCCAAAACAATAAGTCAGAGAAGTAGAAATATTATGTAACATCCCTTATATGTGGAATCTAAAAAGAAATAATTCAAATGAACTTACTTACAAAAAGGAAGATGTATCAGATGGTAAAGAATCCATCTGCAATGCAGGAGACCTGGGTTTGACCCCTGGGTCAGGAAGATCCCCTGGAGAAGGAAATGGTTATTCACTCCTGTATTCTTTCCTAGAGAATTCCATGGACAGTGGAGCCTAGCAGCCTGTAGTCCACTGAGTCACAAAACGTTGAGCACAGCTAAACAGCTAACACTTTCACTTTCACAAAATGGAAGAAAACCTCAGACTTAGAGAATGAATTTATTGTTGGCCAGAGAAAGAATGAGAGAAAGGAACAGTTAAGGAGTTTGGGATAAACATGTACATATTGCTATATTTAAAATGATTAACCAACGAGGATCTACTATATAGCACATGGAACTCTTCTCAATGTTATGTGACAGCCTGAATGGGAGGGAGTTTGGAGGAGAATGGATATATGTATATATATGACCAAGTTCATTCCCTGTTCACCTGAAACTATCACAATATTGTTAATTGGCTATCCTCAATACAAAATAAAAAGTTAAAAATGAATAAATAAAATAAAATTTTAAAAGACAAAAAATGAGCAGAAGAAAACAATAAAGATTAGAAGAGATATAAATTACAGATAGAAAAACAATAAAGTTAAAAATTGGTTATCAGAAAAGATTAACAAAGTTGAAAAAACTGTAGCTATATTAACTCAGAAAAATCAAGAAAGAATACTCAAATTACTAAAATAAGAACAAAAAGTGAAGATATTACTACCAATATTACAGAAACAAAAAGGGTTACAAGAGAGTATTATGAAAAACTATACACCAACAAATTGGACAACCTAGATGAAGTGAACAAATTCATAGAAACACTCAACCTATTGACACTGAATTATGAAGTTGAAAATCTGAATAAAGCTATGGCTCGTAAGGATACTGACATAATTACAAAACAGTAAAAGCCTCCTGCATACACAAAAAGCCCTGAACAAGATAGCATTGCTAATGAATCCTGTCGAATCAAACCTGTAGTGAAGTAATGCTTGTTGCCCATAAAGATGATATTTTTTTTAAAAAAAGAAGATAAATATTGGCAAAACCTGTAACTGTTTGGATCACAATAAACTGTGGAAAATTCTGAAAGAGATGGGAATACCAGATCACCTGACCTGCCTCTTGAGAAATCTGTATGCAGGTCAGGAAGCAACAGTTAGAACTGGAGATGGAACAACAGACTGGTTCTAAATAGGAAAAGGAGTACATCAAGGCTGTATATTGTCACCCTGCTTATTTAACTTATATGCAGAGTACATCATGAGAAACACTGGACTGGAAGAAACACAAGCTGGAATCAAGATTGCCGGGAGAAATATCAGTAACCTCAGATATGCAGATGACACCACCCTTATGGCATAAAGTGAAGAGGAACTAAAAAGCCTCTTGATGACAGTAAAAGAAGAGAGTGAAAAAGTTGG
>SJYB01008219.1:0-13427 GCA_006408585.1 Antidorcas marsupialis | reverse complement strand
CATTAACTCAAAAAGTCTAATATTGCTAACATCAAAAACTACTATATTTCCTTTTCTATATTCCAAATACATTGATTAATATATTCCCAGGTACCTAACGGATATGGAGGCCTGGCGACAATCATTGACTCAACAACAAGAAAAGGTCCCATGTTAATTAAGATTCTCAGAATACTCCAAAACTTTCTGTGCTGTTTATGGTTGAGAGGTAGTAAACCATCATGTGTCCGCAGAGAGGTTTAACCTGAGACGCCCTTGTCCCACCTAGGGCAGGGAATTAGCAGCAATTATTGACACAACAAATGAAGAAACCCTTTATCAATATAATTCCCAACCAACCCACTATACTAATAATTTCTAACTTTCCACAAGAATTTGCCTTTAGTATGTCAAAACATCTCATGCCTCTCAAGGTTGGAGGGCTGTTGTGGCTGGAGGAACCTATACAGGCAGGCTAGATAACCTTCAGAAGAGTCCTGTAAGTTGAAACACTCTAGTCACATTCAGGAATTTTTACTGCCTTGGAGCTGCACATTAACTCCTTCTCCAAGAGAAACGGTTATGGGGGAGAGCCCCAGGTAGGTGAGAGTACAAGGCACACTCTGGTTTTGGGGTTAGATGCTCGGGAGCAGGGGAATTTCCTGAGGCTTCATCACACCTTTGCGCATACTGAAGCCCCCTTCCTCATGACCTTTGCCAAGGGCGGAGTTCCTCACACTGGCCCCCAACAGATAAGGTCTTGATTTCTATGAGGAATCTTTGGGAAAATGGCTGATTCTAAAACTGGGATAATGAGCCTGGGTCATCCTATAATGGCAAAAAGTACAGATACTTCTATTCAAAGAGATGGAGTGTAAATCCCTACCCCTAAGTGTGGAGTTTAAACAGTGACCTCTTCCAAAAAGTAACAGTATGGAGAGGATGAAATAAGAATAACTGTGCAGCAGAAAACTCTGCCAAACCCACCTCAATCAGGAGACATATCATATACATGGTGTATGTAATTGGATGTTATTCAACTATAAAAATGAATGAGTGGTCAAGCCATGAAGACATGGACAAATGTTAAATACATATTGTTAAGTGAATCAGTATCTGAAAAGGTCAGCGTTGACAGTGATAAGTGTCAGAGATCAAGATAGGCTGCCCCAAAATGTATCTCAGTGGTGTGCTGATTATTCTGAATTACATCACTTAAGACACAGCCAATACAAGAGGAATACTCTGACTCTCCTTTCTGTCTCACTACAAACAAGAAATAAATCGCTTATGTGAAAGTTGCATCTTGAAGTAGAAAGATCCCGTTAAAAACTTGGGCTGAAAAGCCTATATAAACAAGCCTTGTTACTTCTCTAATTGCCTACCCAAGCCCAAATTCTGTTCATAGTTCTCACTAAGTGGTCTCTCAAAACCAAAGGTACTTTGTCCTGTCAATTTATCATAAATTCATTCTTTCTTTCTTTGAAAATTGTAAAAGCTGCTTGATTTGGTTACTTCTTCAGTTTCATTTCTATGGGACCTCTGTGTACAGATGATTAAGATTTATTTCTATTTCTCTAATAAATCTGTCTAGTGTCAAATTTTATTATTAGTCCAGCCACAAGAAATTAACAGTTGTTAAGGAGGAATGAAGTGCAAGCATGGGTTGGATGAAGCAAAAGCTGGAATCAAGATTGCTGGGAGAAATATCAGTAACATCGGATATGCAGATAGCATCATCCTAATGGCAGAAAGCAAAGAGGAATAAAGAGCCTCTTGATGAAGGTGAAAGGAGAGTGAGAAAGCTGACTTAAAATTCAACATTCAAAAAACTAAAATTATGGCATCTGGTCCCATCACTTCATGGCAAATAGATGAGGAAACAGTGGCTGACTTATTTTTTTGGGCTCCAAAATCACTGCAGATGGTGACTGCAGCCATGAAATTAAAAGACACTCACTCCTTGGGAAAAAAGCTATGACAAACTTAGACAGCATATTAAGAAGCAGAGACATTACTTTGCCAGCGAAGGTCTGTATAGTCAAAGCTATGGTTTCTCCAGTAGTCACATATGGATGTGAGAGT
Source organism: Antidorcas marsupialis (assembly GCA_006408585.1). Classification (NCBI taxonomy): domain Eukaryota; kingdom Metazoa; phylum Chordata; class Mammalia; order Artiodactyla; family Bovidae; genus Antidorcas; species Antidorcas marsupialis. Next base: position 11,363 of record SJYB01008219.1, on the reverse strand, counting down.
TGAAGTATGAAGAAAGCTGACTACCAAAGAATTGAAGCTTTTGAACTGTGGTGTTAAGGAAGACTCTTGAGAGTCCCTTGGACTGCAAAGAGATCAAATCAGTCAATCCTGAATATTCTGATTTCCTAAAGGAAATCAACCCTGAATATTCATTGGAAGGACTGCTACTGAAGCTGAAGCTACAGTACTTTAGCTACCTGATGTGAACAAATGACTCACTAGAAAAGACACTCATGCTGGGAAAGATTGAAGGCAGGAGAAGAAGGGGACAACAGAGGATGAGATGGTTGGATGGCATCACTGACTCAATGGACATGAAGTTCTGCAAACGCCAGGAAATGGTGAAGGACAGGGACGCCTGGTATGCTGCAGTCCAGAGGGTTTCAAAGAGTCAGACATGACTGAACAACTGAACAACAACATCAAAAGAGGGAGAAATTTCTCTCTTCCTAATGTAAGCCATGTTAATAGTATTTATTCTTTTTTTATATACAATTATATTTGAAATTGTAGTGCTCAAAATTCTCCAAGGCAGGTTTCAACAGTACATGAAGCATGAAATTCCAGATATTCAAGCTGGATTACCAATATCCATTAGATCATTGAAAAAGTAAGAGAGTTCCAGAGAAAAACAGCTACTTTTGTTTTACTGACTACACCAAAGCCTTTGTCTCTGTGGGTCGCAACAAGCTGGAAAATTCTTAAAGAGATGGGAATACCAGACCACCCTACCTGCCTCCTGAGAAATCTGTGTGCAGGTCAAGAAGCAGCAGTTAGAACTGGACATGGAACAACAGACTGGTTCCAAATTGGAAAAGGAGTACTTCAAGGCTGTATTTTGTCACTCTGATTATTTAACTTATATGCAGAGTACATCATGAGAAATGCTGGGCTGAATGAAGCATAAGCTAGAATTAAGATTGCTGGGAGAAATATCAACAGTCTCAGATATGCAAATAGTACCACTCTAGTAGTGGAGAGTGAAGAACTAAGGAGTCTCTTGATGAAAGTGAAAGAGGAGAGTGAAAAGATTGGCTTTAAAACTCAACATTCAAAAAACTAAGGTCATGGCATCTGGTCCCATAATTTCATGGTGAATAGATGGAGAAATAATGGAAACAGGGACAGACTATTTGGGAGGGGGGTGGTGCTCCAAAATCACTGCAGATGAAGGATGTGAAATTAAAAGACACTCACTCCTCAGAAGAAAAGCTATGACCAACCTAGGCAGCATGTTTGAAAGCAGAGACATTACTTTGCCAATGAAGGTCTGTCTGGTTGACTATGGTTTTTCCAGTAGTCATGTATGGATGTAAGACTTGGACTAGAAAAAAAGCTGAGTGCTGAATAATTGATGCTTTTGAATTGTGGTGTTGAGGAAGACTCTTGAGAGTCCCTTGGACTGCAAGGAGATCCAACCAGTCAATCCTAAAGGAAATCAGTCCTGAATATTCATAGGAAGAACTGATGCTGAAGCTGAAACTCCAGTACTTTGGCCACTTGATGTGAAGAACTGACTCGTTGGAAAAGACCTTGATGCTGGAAAAGATTGAAGGCAGGAGGAGAAAGGGATGACAGAGGATGAGATGGTTGGATGTCATCACTGACCGATGGACATGAGTTTGATTAAGCTCCAGTAGTGGGTGAATGACAGGAAGGCCTGGCGTGCTGCAGGGCCACAAAGAGTTGGACACAACTGAGTGACTGAACTGAATTGAACTGATATTTGCAGTGTGATTTATTTCTTCTGTTTGTGTGTGTGTGTGTGTGTGTGTGTGTGTGTGTGTGTAGTGGTCACACAGTTGATACTCTAATAGCTATTTTAAAGTGTTTACTTTTTCACTTATTTATTTGACTGTGCCAGACTTAGTTTCATGATGCAGAATCTTCGATCCTGATCTTGGCATGTGGGATATTTAGTTGCATGCAGCATGGAACACATAGTCGTGGCATGTGGAATCTAGTTCCCTGGCCAGAGATTGACCCAGGTCCCCTGCATTGGGAGGAGAGTCTTAGTTATTGTACTACCAGGGAAGTCCTGGTAGAATTTCTTCTAGGTATGATATAATGACGGAGAAGGCAATGGCACCCCACTCCAGTACTCTTGCCTGGAGAATCCCAGGGATGGGAGAGCCTGGCTGGCTGCCGTCTATGGGGTCACAGAGAGTCGGACATGACTAAAGTGACTTAGCAGCAGCAGCAGCAGCAGCATAATATAATGAGAATTATATCACACCTAGATTTTGCTCCCTCAAATCCATCACGCAGTCTAATCATGAAAAAAACAATTATAAGAAAAATCCATTTGAAGGACGTTCTACACAATACCTGCCTAGTACTCCTCAAATTTGTCAAGGTCATCAAAAACAAGGAACATGTGAGACATTTTTATAGCCCAGGGGATCAAGGAACTATGACAACCACATTTTATATCATGAATGAGATTCTGATACAGAAAAAGGAGATTAGGTGAAAACTAAGAAAATCTGAATAAAGTATGTATTTAGTTGATTACTATACCTCAGGATTGGTTCACTAATTGTGACACATTTGCTGAATTAATGTGAAGTGTTAATAGAAATGGACGCTGAGTGTGAGGTATTAGGAAACTGACATTTTTCTGTAAATCTAAAACTATTCTAAAATAAAAGTTTATTTAAATAAATATGCCTGTATGCATTTCAGTTGCATCCATAAATTAATCTATACTTAAAGATGGAACCTGGTAAAAATAAATTGCAAGCATAAGAGTCTAGGAAGACATGAAAATTCCCCATTTGCGGTGGTTCTGCCATCACTAGCAGCAGCCTCTGATGCTCACTGTGTGTTGTATGCTTTAAATAGGTAGGTGAGTTGGTAATCATTTCTTCATTTGGTCTGATGCCATTGAAATATATGTTTCATTTCATTTTATTTTTATTTTTATTTTTACTTTATTTTGCTTTACAATACTATATTGGTTTTGCCATACATTGACATGAATCAGCCATGGGTGTACATGAGTTCCCAATCCTGAACCCCCCTCCCACCCCATATCAGTTCAGTTCAGTTCAGTCACTCAGTCATGTCCAACTCTTTGCAACCCCATGAATCGCAGTACGCCAGGCCTCCCTGTCCATCATCAACTCCTGGAGATCACTCAGACACACGTTCATTGAGTCAGTGATGCCATCCAGCCATATCATCCTCTGTCGTCCCCTTCTCCTCCTGCCCCCAATCCCTCCCAGCATCAGAATCTTTCCCAATGAGTCAATTCTTCGCATAAGGTGGTCAAAGTACTGGAGTTTCAGCTTTAGCATCATTCCTTCCAAAGAAATCCCAGGGCTAATCTCCTTCAGAATGGACTGGTTGGATCTCCTTGTAGTCCAAAGGACTCTCAAGAGTCTTGTCCAACACCACAGTTCAAAAGTATCAATTCTTCAGTGCTCAGCCTTCTTCACAGTCCAACTCTCACATCCATACATGACCCCATATCATCTCTCTTTAAATACAATACATCATCCCAGCATGTTGAGTCAACTTGATTGTAGGTAAAGGATGATGTACTGATGACACAGGAGTACTGGAGTTATAATCCCTGATAAAATTCTGGCAACAATGACTGAGTTCATAGCATCTGAGGGTGTCCTGGATCTGGTAAGCTCCACAGGGGTTCGGGGGAATTTTTCACTCCTTACAGAGATGTGAAGGATGAGTTTTAGCCTGGTCTTATGGTTTCATTTTCCCAGCTTCCCCCCACCCCCTCCACCACAGAAAAGCAGTTGTACAAATGCTTGATGCTCAGTGTTCCTCTTGAATCAATGAGCATTTTCCCAAGTAGAGTAATTCTGAGCCCCACAATTAAAACACTCAGGATAAGGGGCTTCTTAAGATACTATAATGTCTTGTCTAAAGCATACTTTCTCTTCAATCATTTCTTGAACTTTAATATTGTAAAGGTACTAAGATAGATAGACTTCTAGATAGAAGTTTCTTCATCATCGAAACTTTAGGAGAAAGACAACTGAAAAAATTTGCAAAGCCTGAGAAGTGGATTAGCGTCATTCCAGCCTCAGTAATTCTCAGCACAATCTGCTCCTTCTCCCCTGGCATTCTCTATGTGTACCTCTGTCATAGAACACTCTCCATGAGATCTTGAGTTTGTTTCCATTATCTTGAAGATTTTTATTTCTTTGTCTGTGCGTCCTCACCCTAGGCTCTCAAAGGCTGGATACTGACTATGTGAGGCAGCCAGTGTGGTTGACGTCCTCCCACATTTCAGGAGTCTGAGCCTGATGCTAAGGGCTGAGAGTTCATTGATCACAACCTGTGAGTCGTCAGACAGCACTACAAGGTACAAATAGTTTTACACCAGATTCGTCTCTTCGGTGCATATGCTATTTTTGGCATCTCTGATCATGCAGCAGAGAAATCTACAGAGCATCTCATTTCAAGATATATTGCTACAAGAAGAGTTCATATGAAGTTCTCAGGGAGAGCAGAGCTCATTGAGTTACAGTATGGCCATATAAAGAGCTCCTTCCCTCCTTGAGCCTGACAGGACAGCAGTTATTGCTAAGGAAGACCATACATCAGGAAACTGACATTCACCATGTCAGTATCCTGAGGAAAAATTCCTACTCTGTAACCAAAGAAGTGATACTATTAGACTTTTCTTGGAGAAAAGACATTATTAAGCATTTGTCCAAACTCGCAGCTGTGCCATTTTTGAAAATCTGCCTCTTGATGGCACACACTCTTCCAACCAATTTTGAACTGTTTCCTGCCATGACTTATGGAGAAGGATGAAGCACTAGAAGTGCTTTTAAACCAAACTTTCTGTCTTATTACTGTCCCTAAGAAGCATCATTAAAACAGAAAGCTGCCTTCCAAATAGAGGCATTCTCCTCCACTTGGTATGAGAGCCAAAGAAGGGCTTAGGAGGGAGGTTAGTGTCATGAGCAGTGCTATCCAGCATAAAAGTCTGAACATTTCTACTTTTCTATACCTACAAATTATCAGTTTCAGTTCAGTCACATGGTCATGTCAGACTCTTTGCAATCTCATGGACTGCAGTGCACCAGGCTTTCCTGTCCAACACCATCTCCTGGAGCTTGCTCAAATTCATATCCATCGAGTCAGTGATGCTGTCCAACTATCTCATGGTCTGTTGTCCCCTTCTCCTCCTGCCTTCAATCTTTCCCAGCATCAGGGTCTTTTCCAAGGAGTCAGTTCTTTGCATCAGGTAGCCAGAGTACTGGAGCTTTAGCTTCAGCATCAGTCTTTTCAATGAATATTCAGGACTGATTTTCTTTAGGATAGACTGGTTGGATCTCCTTGCAGTCCAAGGGACTTTCAAGAGTCTTCTCCAAAACCACAGTTCAAAAGTATCAATTCTATGGTGCTCAGCATTCTTTTTGGTCCAACAGTTACATCCATACATGACTAGGAAAAACCATAGCTTTGATGAGACAGACCTTTGTCGTTAAAGTAATCTCTGCTTTTTAATATGCTATCTAGGTTGGTCATAGCTTTTCTTTCAAAGAGCAAGGGTCTTTTAATTTTATGGCTGCAGTCACCATCTGCAGTCTGTCACTGTTTCCATTTTTTCCCCATCTATTTGCCATGAAGTGATGGGACCAGATGCCATGATCTTTGCTTTTTGAATGTTGAGTTTTAAGCCAACTTCTTCACTCTCCTCTTTCACTTTCACCAAGAAAGTCTTTAGTTCTTCTTCCCTTTTTCCATAAGGATGGTGTCATCTGCATTTCTGAGGTTATTGATATTTTTTCCAGCAATCTTGATTCTAGCTTACACTTTGCCAGCCCAGCATTTTGCATGATGTACTCTAAATATAAGTTAGACAAGCAGAGTGACAATATACAGCCTTGACATACTCCTTTCCCAATTTGGAACCAATCTGTTGATTCAAATCAACTGAGATTCATTAAACTAGATATAACAGTTTATGGCAATACAAAGTGAACACAGTTATTTGGTTTTGAAGAGGCAAAGACCTCTCTTCCCAAAGTGTCATTCCTCCTTTGATATTCTTTTGTGGTCTTTTAGAAAGAATGTAAAGGAACGTTATCATAACATCAAGTGGGTGGGCTTCAAAGTGATGCATGAAGATTTATCTGTGCCATTTTCTTCAACAGCTTTGATAGCTATGTAACCAAATCCACAGCAACTTACTTCAAATTTACTGTGGGCTTTCAGTCTGACATTTATGGAGTCCATGAAACAGTGTACAGGTGTCAGCCCAGGATTTGGAAGAGTTCCTGAAGACAGACTGCAGGGCTACTGGTCAGCTGGATGGAGCCTCTTCCTCTCATCTGCGGGGCTCCCCATCTCAGGGTTTCTGTCTGCTAAGAAAAATGAAAGTGAAAGTGGTGAGTGAAAAAGTTGGCTTAAAGCTCAACATTCAGAAAACAAAGATCACGGCATCTGGTCTCATCACTTCATGGGAAATAGATGGGGAAACAGTGTCAGACTTTATTTTTGGGGGCTCCAAAATCACTGCAGATGGTGACTGCAGCCATGAAATTAAAAGACGCTTACTCCTTGGAAGAAAACTTATGACCAACCTAGATACCATATTCAAAAGCAGAGACATCTTGCCAACTAATGTCTGTCTAGTCAAGGCTATGATTTTTCCTGTGGTCATGTATAGATGTGAGAGTTGGACTGTGAAGAAGGCTGAGTGCTGAAGAATTGATGCTTTTGAACTGTGGTGTTGGAGAAGACTCTTGAGAGTTCTTTGGACTGCAAGGAGATCCAACCAGTCCATTCTGAAGGAGACCAGCCCTGGGATTTATTTGGAAGGAATGATACTAAAGCTGAAACTCCAGTACTTTGGCCACCTCATGCAAAGAGCTGACTCACTGGAAAAGACTCTGATGCTGGGAGGGATTGGGGGCAGGAGGAGAAGGGGACAACGGCATCACTGACTTGATGGACATGAGTTTGAATGAACTCTGGGAGTTGGTGATGGACAGGGAGGACTGGCGTGCCATGATTCATGGGATCACAAAGAGTCAGACATGACTGAGCAACTGAACTGAACTAATATATATATATGCACCTATATATATATATATATATGCACCTATATATATATATGCACATACATATATATATATATATATGGTTTCCCTGGAGGCTCAGTTGGTAAAAATCTCTCCCTGCAATTGCAGGAGACCCGAATTCGGTCCCTGGGTCAGGAAGATCCCCTGGAGAAGGAAATGGCAACCCACTCCAGTACTCTTGCCTGGAAAATTCCATGGTCAGAAGAGCATTTGAAGCCCTTGTGGTAGCAAAGAGTCAGACTCAACTGAGCAACTTCCTGTATGTATATATACAGACACACACACACACACACACACACACACATATAATTGAAGTATAGTTGACTTATAATGATTTAGGTGCACAGCAAGGTGATTCAGTTGTATAAATATACATACATTACTTTTGAAAATTTTTCTATCATAAATTATAAGATATTGACTATAGTTTCATATGTTATACAGTAAACACTTGTTGCTTGTTGTATATTTATTTTTAATTAGAAATCTAGCATTCTATTCATATTTAGTCAAACAAGTGGAATCAAAATGTCATAATTTTTTTTGGCAAAAGTTTATACTTTCTATAATATATGTATTATAAACATATTTATATAATCTGTATGCAAAAGCTTTTCTACTACACTTGATAAAGTCTTGAAAAATAATATCAAAATTTAAAAAGAATAGATGGAGAAAGTAGAGGACATAAACTAAATGAAATTGGAGCACTGAATATGAAAAAGAAAAAGTGAAATAAACTAGATAAAATGAAAACATCATCATATATTCCAGTTGCTTTTAAACATGACTGCTCACTAAAAACATCTGGACTCTGGAGAAAGAAGCAATATCTGAGCATTTACACTTTTCAAAAAATTTCAAGATAATTCTAATATGCATCTGACTTTTAAAAAATGATTACAGGTTTTTTCTATTAAATCCTAGTTTTGGTGATCTAGACTTCTATTATTTTTCTGTTGACTAATCATGATACAATGGTATTAAGTGAGTAATAGTTACATAATCACAACAGTAAAAGATGTTTATCAGTTTTCACAGTCAGTATCGAGACAAAAAATAAAAGATAATTACAATTCCAAGCCATAATGGGAACATGAGTATCTTAACAATATAAAATAATTACATACAATTTGGAGAGTCAAGCAGAGTGATGTGGTAAGTGGGAGAACATACAAGCACATGTTTTCATCAACCCAGCTAGTCTATGTCTTTTGGTTGGTGCATTTAATCCATTTATATTTAAGGTAATTATCAATATATATGCTCCTATTACCATTTTCTTAGTTGTTTTGGGTTTATCTTCTGTAGGTCTTTTCCTTTTCTCGTGTTTCCTGCTTAGAGAATTTCCTTTAGCATTTGTTNCTGGTGCATTTAATCCATTTATATTTAAGGTAATTATCAATATATATGCTCCTATTACCATTTTCTTAGTTGTTTTGGGTTTATCTTCTGTAGGTCTTTTCCTTTTCTCGTGTTTCCTGCTTAGAGAATTTCCTTTAGCATTTGTTGTAAAGCTGGTTTGGTGGTGCTGAATTCTCTTAGCTTTTGCTTGTTTGGAAAGCTTTTGATTTCTCTATTAAATGTGAAGGAGAGTCTTGTTGGGTAGAGTATTCTTGGCTGTAGGTTCTTCTCTTTCACCACTTTAAATACATCATGCCATTCCCTTCTGGTTTGTATAGTTTCTGTAGAAAAATAAGCTGATAGTCTGATAGGACTTTCCTTGTATGTTATTTGTTGCTTTTAATATTTTATCTCTGTCTTTAATTTTTGTGAGTTTGATTATGATATGTCTTGGCGTGTTCCTCCTTTGATTTACTGGCTAATTTAAATTCCTTCATAGCATTCTCCATGCTTCCTGAACTTGATTAACTATTTCCTTTCTCATATTTAGGCAAGTTTCCTGAACTTCCTGTTTCCCATATTTTTCCAAGCTATTATCACTTCAAATATTTTCTCACGTCCTGTCTCTCTCCGTTCTTTTTCTGGGACCCCATATAATGTGAACGCTTGTGTGTTTAATGTTGTCCCAGAGGTCTCCTATGCTGTCTTCATTTTTTACATTCTTTTTTCTATATTCTATTCTGTTGCAATGATTTCCAATATTCTGTTCTCCAGGTCATTTATCTGTTCTTCTGCCTCAATGATTCTAGTATTGATTCCTTTCAGTGTGTTATTCATCTTGGCTTGTTTGTTCTTTATTTCTTGTAGATCTTTAGTAATCATTTCTTGAATCTTCTCAATCTTTTCCTACATTCTTTCCCAAGATCTTGGGTCATGTTCACTATCATTATTCTGAATTCTTTTTCTGGAAGATTTCCTATCTCCAATTCATTTAGTTGTTTTTCTGGGATTTTATCTTGTCCCTTCATTTGGGACACAATTTTTGCTTTTACATTGTGATTAACTTTCTGTAATATGGTTTTGTGTTTCAGCCACTGTGAGACTGCTTATTCCTGCTTCTGTCTGCCCTCTGATGGATGAAACTAAGAAGCTTGTTTAAGATTCTTGATGCTAGGGACTAGCTCAGTAAAGCTTTAATCCAATTATCTTTGATGGGTTGGGTTGCAATCCCTCCCTGGTAGTTGCTTAGCTTGAGGCGACACAGCCCTGGGGTCTATGGGCTCTATGGTAGGATTAATGGTGAACTCCAAGAGGATTTATGCCAAGGGGCACCTTCCAGTATCCCCATCCCTGTGGTGAGCCCCTGCAGACCCACGCCTCCACAGGAGGCCCTCCAATATTAATAGGTTCTTTTGGTTCAGTCTCCTGTTGGATCACTGCTCCTCTCCTCTGGGTCTTGGTGTGCTCAAAATTGTGTTTGTGCCCTCCAAGACTGGAGTCTCTGTTTCCCTCAGTCATCCTGCTGGCCCTCAAGGCCATTCCCTGGGGATTCCGGTCCCTTTGTAGGATCCCCAGGCTAGGAAGCCTGATGTGGAGTTCAGAACCTTCACAGTAGTGTAAAAACTTCTTTGGCATTATCATTCTCTGGTCTGTGGGTCACCCACCCAACGGGTATGTGATTTGATTTGACTGTAATTGTACCCTTCCTACCATCTCGCTGTGGCTTCTTCCTCTTTGAACATAGGGTATCTTTTTTTGGTGGGTTTCAGTGTCCTCTGGCCCTCCCTGGTGGCTCAGAGGTTAAAGCATCTACCTGGAATGCAGGAGACCGGGATTCTATCCCTGAGTCGGGAAGATCCCCTGGAGAAGGAAATGGCAACCCCCTCCAGTACTCTTCCCTGGAGAATTCCATGGATGGAGGAGACTGGTAGGCTACAGTCCATGGGGTTGCAAAGAGTCGGACACGACTGAGTGACTTCACTTTCACTTTCAGTGTCCTCTTGTTGATGGTTGTTCAAATTTGCTAATTGAAAATTTGGTGTTCTTGCAAGAGGAGATGAGCAAACATCCTTCTATTCTGCCATTCTTGAGCTGGAAGTCTCAACTTTCTTTTAACCACAAAATGTATTCACTTAATTAAATTCAGTATAAATTTAGCTAATCCTGACCATGTATAAAACTTTTCTCAGGGTTTCTTTTTCACAATCTTGTATCACTTTCTGTATCCATATTAGTTTGTCCCTAAAAATAGGGACTCTCAAAATAATCAGCTCTAGGACAAATTATTTTTCCTTCACAAAATATATTTTCACTCCTCATACATACTTTTGTTGAAATAGCTCATCCTAATTGCCTTGCATATGGAAAGTTTCCTTTGTTATTCCTAGTAGCTTTAGTCACGTATTACAAATTTAACTTATAAAAACCTTAATCTCTAGCAAAAACTGACAAGCAGTAAGTAATTGTAAACTGTTTTTCATACCATCATTTCCTGATTGGAATATCCCATGAGACACCCCCATGAAATACAAAACATTTCTTTCTTCACTGTAGTACAAGACATGTATTTATTAAACCCAAACATCTTCAGTTTCTCTCTGGTAAGTACATAAATGTAAACTTATTTAGCAGTTAATGTTCCAATATCTTATTTTCTTTGGAAATGACCTAACTATTCAAAAACATTTATCTTTTAACTTCTTTTAGCAAAACTCAAGAATTTTTTTTAAGGTATTTCTATTTTTATTTATTTTTTTACATTACAATACTGTATTTGTTTTGCCATACATTGACATGAATCAGCCACAGCTGAACACGATCTCCCAAAGCCTAAGCCCCCTCCCACCTCCCACCCCACCTCATCTCCCTGAATCATCCTGTGCACCAGCCCCATGCATCCTGCATCCTGCATTGAACATAGACTGGCGCTTCGTTTCTTACAAGATAGTATAC
>SJYB01008218.1:18753-28894 GCA_006408585.1 Antidorcas marsupialis | reverse complement strand
GGAAGGACTGATGTTGAAGCTGAAACTCCAATATTTTGGCCACCTCAAGTGAAGAGCTGACTCATTTGAAAAGACCCTGATGTTGGGAAAGATTGAAGGCGGGAGAAGAGGACGACAGAGAAGAGATGGTTAGATACCATCACTGACTCAATGGACATGAGTTTGGGTAAACGCTGGGAGCTGGTGATGGACAGAGAGGCCTGGCATGCTGCAGACCATGAGGTCACAAAGAGTTGTACACGACTGAGTGACTGAGCTGAACTGACACAGTCGTCTTTAGCATAGTCAAGGAAGCTGAAGTAGACGGTTTTTTGGAACTCTCTTGCTCTTTTGATGATCCAACAGATGTTGACAATTTGATCTCTTGTTCCTCTGCCTTTTCTAAATCCAGCTTGAACATCTGAAAGTTCTCAGCTCCTGTACTATTGAAACCTAGCTTGGAGAATTTTGAGGATTACTTTGATAGCATGTGAGATGAGTGCAATTGTACAGTAGTTTGAACATTTTTGGTGCTGAAATGAAAACTGACCTTTTCCAGTTCTTTGGCCACTGTTGAGTTTTCCGAATTTGCTTACATATTGAGTGCAGCACTTTAACAGCATCTCTTAGGATTTGAAACAGCTCAGCTGGAATTCCATCACTTCCACTAGTGTTATTCACAGTGATGCTTCCTAAAGCCCACTTAAGCTTACTGCCGGGGTCCTGCCCTGGTGGATCCAGGGAAATTTGAAGGGTGAACAGCGTAGGTGAGGAAAAAACTTACTTATTTAGAAATATAAAAGAAATTAAGAAGAAATAGTATAGTAGGAAAATTTAGTGGAGAAAAGATGCNAGTGTTATTCACAGTGATGCTTCCTAAAGCCCACTTAAGCTTACTGCCGGGGTCCTGCCCTGGTGGATCCAGGGAAATTTGAAGGGTGAACAGCGTAGGTGAGGAAAAAACTTACTTATTTAGAAATATAAAAGAAATTAAGAAGAAATAGTATAGTAGGAAAATTTAGTGGAGAAAAGATGCTAAATAACTTGGTTTACGTGGAAAGCCAATAAAGTTCCAGACAAGGAACTTGGACCATCTATGTTAGGCCACCTGCCTTCTCTTGAATAGTGGGGGGTGCCCCACCTTGGGCTCCCTCACTTGTGGATCTTAGAAGCTGGGGCAAGTAAGTAGACATGGCAAGCTTCCACACCCCAGATAGGAATTCAGCCAGAAAACAGAGTAAGAAAGGAAGACATGGGGGAAATGAGTCTTTCCAAATGACTGGCCCCTCCTCTATTCTCCAGAAAGACCTTATATACCTTTTGATTTTACACAGAGATCAATGGATAATACAAAATTATGCAGTGTCAGCAGCTCTGACTCATCAAGACCAGGCTTTCTCTCTGAATACTTAGTTGTATACACAAGTCTTAAGTGATTTACATCATCTTCTGGCCAGAGGGCCAATTAACATTTTAAAGCCCTTTTCTCATAAGGGTAATAGTGTTGTTCTTCCCAAAGTCTGGTGCCACTCTCAGAAAACACTAAATAAAGTTACATTCNAAGAAGAAATAGTATAGTAGGAAAATTTAGTGGAGAAAAGATGCTGAATAACTTGGTTTACGTGGAAAGCCAATAAAGTTCCAGACAAGGAACTTGGACCATCTATGTTAGGCCACCTGCGTCCTCTTGAATAGTGGGGGGTGCCCCACCTTGGGCTCCCTCTCTTGTGGATCTTAGAAGCTGGGGCAAGTAAGTAGACATGGCAAGCCTCCACACCCCAGATAGGAATTCAGCCAGAAAACAGAGTAATAAAGGAAGACATGGGGGAAACGAGTCTTTCCAAATGACTGGCCCCTCCTCTATTCTCCAGAAAGACCTTATATACCTTTTGATTTTACATAGAGATCAATGGATAATACAAAATTATGCAGTGTCAGCAGCCCTGACTCATCAAGACCAGGCTTTCTCTCTGAATACTTAGTTGTATACACAAGTCTTAAGTGATTTACATCATCTTCTGGCCAGAGGGCCAGTTAACATTTTAAAGCCCTTTTCTCATAAGGGTAATAGTGTTGTTCTTCCCAAAGTCTGGTGCCACTCTCAGAAAACACTAAATAAAGTTACATTCNGCAGCTCTGACTCATCAAGACCAGGCTTTCTCTCTGAATACTTAGTTGTATACACAAGTCTTAAGTGATTTACATCATCTTCTGGCCAGAGGGCCAGTTAACATTTTAAAGCCCTTTTCTCATAAGGGTAATAGTGTTGTTCTTCCCAAAGTCTGGTGCCACTCTCAGAAAACACTAAATAAAGTTACATTCTTACATGGCAAGGATACAACAATTTATAACAAGGAAAAAGGGGTACAGTGATTTATAACAAAGAGAAAAGTAATTAACTCAAAAGTCTAGTGTTACTAACATCAAAACTACTATATTCTTATTTCTATATCCCAATTACATTGATTAATATCCTCCCAGGTGCCTAAAAGATAAAGGATATGGAGGCCTGGTGGCAAACATTAACTCAACAAACTCTCCACCAAACTAATTCTTAGCTCTATATCTTTAAGATGTTTTGAGCTTCGTGCCTTTCACAGTTGGGGGCTGTAAGCAATCCACAAGTTGTAAAGCAGACTGGTCAGATAAGTTAGAATGCCATCAAAGGGGTTAAGCCGAGACATTCTTTTTATATGCAGGAGACTGTTAACTGCAGCTCTGAATTAACTCTTTTCAGAGAAAAGGTGGTAATGTCAGAAGAGTATAGTATAGCAGAGAGTAAACAGACAGATTTTGGTTTCTGGATAGATGCTCAGACAGAGGACCCCTTGAGACCTGACTCGCCTTGCCCACCAGGCCTCTCCGCATGACCTTGTCATGGGTGGGCTCTCCCATGCTGGCTCCCGGCAGCTCACACTTCAGGATGTCTGGCTCTAGTGAGTGATCACACCATGGTGGTTATCTGGGTCATAGGAATCTTTTTTTGTATAGTTCTTCTGTGTATTCTTGCCACCTCTTCTTAATATCTTCTGCTTCTGTTAGGTCCATACCATTTCTGTCCTTTATTATTCACTATTCATCTTTGCAAGAAATGTTCTCTTGATATCTCTGATTTTCTTGAAGAGATCCCTAGTTTTCCCCATTTTGTTTTTTCCTCTATTTCTTTTCATTGTTCACCTAAAAAGGCTTTATTATCTCTCCTTGCTGTTCTTTGGAACTCTGCATTCAAATGGGCATATCTTTCCTTTTCTCCTTTGCCTTTCACTTCTCTCCTTTTCTTGGCTATTTGGAAGCCCTTCTCAGACAAACATTTTGCCTTTTTTGCAGTTCTTTTTCTTGGGATGGTTTTGATCACTGCCTCCTGTACTATGTCATGAACCTCTGTCCATAGTTCTTCAGGCACTCCAAGAGATCTAATCCCTTGAATCTATTTGTCACTTCCACTGTATAATCATAAGGTATTTGATTTAGGTCATGCCTGAGTGGCCTAGTAGTTTTCCCTACATTCTTCAATTTAAGTCTGAATTTTACAATAAGGGGTTAGCTATACAGTATTTAGATTCACATGTCTGAAGTAGTCTGGTATTTTCCTTGCACACAGCTTCTCTTATATGCAGGAGGCTTGCATTTCTTCTTGCAGCTAAAGGATATGGCAAACACAGTATGGAATCTTGGGGCAGGCTGAGTGTGGCGTGAGGATGGCTGGACATCATCGTTTTCTCATGACCCCAGATGGCGAATGGCTCTCCAGCAACCTCCACCTCCGCTATCTGTGAAGAGGAGCTTTCCATCGGGAATGTACTCAATGTTGATTGATTTTAAATAATCCCTAGCTAAATATCACCTTTTGTAAGGAGCCTAGGCACATTGGATTTAAGCTGAGTAAGAAAATTAGAGATATCAAGGGAACATTTCATGCAAAAATGGGCTCAATAAAGGACAGAAATGGTCTGGACCTAATAGAAGCAGAAGATATTAAGAAGAGGTGGCAAGAATACACAGAGGAACTGTACAAAAAAGATCTTTAAGANCATCGTTTTCTCATGACCCCAGATGGCGAATGGCTCTCCAGCAACCTCCACCTCCGCTATCTGTGAAGAGGAGCTTTCCATCGGGAATGTACTCAATGTTGATTGATTTTAAATAATCCCTAGCTAAATATCACCTTTTGTAAGGAGCCTAGGCACATTGGATTTAAGCTGAGTAAGAAAATTAGAGATATCAAGGGAACATTTCATGCAAAAATGGGCTCAATAAAGGACAGAAATGGTCTGGACCTAATAGAAGCAGAAGATATTAAGAAGAGGTGGCAAGAATACACAGAGGAACTGTACAAAAAAGATCTTTAAGACCCAGATAATCATGATGATGTGATCACTCATCTAGAGCCAGACATCTTGGAATGTGAAGTCAAGTGGGCCTTAGAAGGCACCACTATGAACAAAGCTAGTGGAGGTGATGGAATTCCAGTGGAGCTGTTTCAAATCCTGAAAGATGATGCTGTGAAAGTGCTGCATTCAATATACCAGCAAATTGGGAAAACTCAGCAGTGGCCACAGGCCTGGAAAAGGTCAGGTTTCATTCCAATCCTAAAGAAAGGCAATGTCAAAGAATGCTCAAACTACCACACAATTGCACTCATCTCGCATGCTAGTAAAGTAATGCTCAAAATTCTCCAAGCCAGGCTTCAGAAATACGTGAACCATGAACTCCCTGATGTTAAAGCTGGTTTTAGAAAAGGCAAAGGAACCAAAGATCAAATTGCCAACATCAGCTGGATCATGGAAAAAGCAAGAGAGGTCCATAAAAACATCTATTTCTGCTTGATTGACTATGCCAAAGCCTTTGACTGTGTGGATCACAATAAACTGTGGAAAATTCTGAAAGAGATGGGAATACCAGACCACCTGACCTGCCTCTTGAGAAATCTGTATGCAGCCCAGGAAGCAAGAGTTAGAACTGGACATGGAACAACAGACTGGTTCCAAATAGGAAAAGGAGTACGTCAAGGCTGTTTATTGTCACCCTGCTTATTTAACTTCTATGCAGAGTACATCATGAGAAATGCTGGACTGGAAGAAACACAAGCTGCAATCAAAATTTCTGGGAGAAATATCAATTACTTCAGATATGCAGATGACACCACCCTTATGGCAGAAAGTGAAGAGGAGCTAAAGGGCCTTTTGATGAAGGTGAAAGAAGAGAGTGAAAAAGTTGGCTTAAAGCCCAACATTCAGAAAACGAAGATCATGGAATCCGGTCCCATCACTTCATGGGAAATAGATGGGGAAACAGTGGAAACAGTGGCTGACTTTATTTTTGGGGGCTCCAAAATCACTGCAGATGGTGACTGCAGCCATGAAATTAAAATATGCTTACTCCTTGGAAGAAAAGTTATGACCAACCTAAATAGCATATTCAAAAGCAGAGACATTACTTTGCCGACTAAGGTCTGTCTAGTGAAGGCTATGATTTTTCCTGTCGTCAGGTATGGATGTGAGAGTTGGACTGTGAAGAAGGCTGAGCACCGAAGAATTGATGGTTTTGAACTGTGGTGTTGGAGAAGACTCTCGAGAGTCCCTTGGACTGCAAGGAGATCCAACCAGTCTATTCTGAAGGAGATCAACCCTGGGATTTCTTTGGAAGGAATGATGCTAAAGCTGAAACTTCAGTACTTTGGCCACCTCATGAGAAGAGTTGACTCATTGGAAAAGACTCTGATACTGGGAGGGATTGGGGGCAGGAAGAGAAGGGGACGGCCAAGGATGAGATGGCTGGATGGCATCACGGACTCGATGGACGTTAGTCTGAGTGAACTCCGAGAGATGGTGATGAACAGGGAGGCCTGGTGTGCTGCGATTCATGGGGTCGCAAGGAATTGGACGACTGAGCGACTGAACTGAATTGAACCATACTTTGTTAAGGGATCAGACTGGTTCTCGTGAAGGAAATAGTGAGGCCGACGGCCCCAGAGAGGAGCACTCCAATCCAGCATCTTAGGTAAAGCCCCTAGGGCAGCGGCTTTGGACTGCATCATTCCTTCCAAAGAAATCCCAGGGTTGATCTCCACTTATTTATTTAAGTGGATGTGACCAGCTTTTTTTTTCCCCTTTGAATTAGCTAAAGAAATATAAAATATCTGAATGTATTAATATATAACTTAATCATCTTACATTATTCTTACATAATCTTACTATTTCAGAAAACTTTTTCATTTGTTCATGTATTGTGTTTTGCTGGAATACAATGTAGAAAGAGTATGTATTTGGTTGTGTGTCTGGTTGAAATACACAACCTTAGGGAGGAGAGACTTATAATAAAAACAATTACCCTGACAGTCTTAGTCCAGAAGCCTTACTTTTCTTTCTTTCTTTTCTTTTCTTTTTCTTTTTTTTTTGAGGAAGGGTTTGAGACATTTAACTTAATCCTGTCCTTTTCATTCATCTTATGTTCATCCTATTTGGGATAATCAAGGAAGAAAACATTTTCTTCTGTTCCTCCTATGCCCCTTCTCAATTTCAGGCAGTGCCCAGGTAGGTCTAGAAGGCTGGACTGCTCTATTTCTCTCTCCTCTGGGGCAAAGCAGTCAAGAATGAAGTGTGCTGCTGGCTTCTGGAAAGGGATTGGAGTAGCCTTCTTACCTGAGATAGATGACATCAGTGGAAAAATTACAAAAAATCTCCTTTGGATCCTCAAACCTAGGTTGCTAGGCAGAAATCTGGAGCCAATGTGCAGAGACAAACAGTGTTTAAAGCAAAGTAGAGGAGGAAGGGTTGATATTGCAGTGCTGAAATGGGAAAAGGGGAGGTTAGGGGGAAGAATTCCCCAAATGAGAAACAGCCATAGTGATGCTTCATGATCTGAAAACGAGGAAACTAAGCACCTGTAAGCTCTTTCCTCATCTACATATTTACATATTTTAAATATGACCAGAAGGAGATGATGGAGGTGTGTGTTACATGGGCATATCCATTTCCAAATTATGTAGCTAACTGTGCATTTCAATGCATATACATTTTACTTAAAAACAAAAAACCAAAAAATAATAGATCCCTCTCACCATCTGAGGGTACAGTGAGAAGGCTCCAGCTATGAACCAGGAAGGAGGTTTTCACCAGAGAAGGAGACCATGCTGGTACCTTGATCTTGGACTGTCAGCCTCCAGAACCATGAGAAATAAATTTCTGTTGTCATATATACTTATGTCAAATTAATGTGTGTGTGTGTGTGTGTGTATATATATATATATATATATAGAGAGAGAGAGAGAGAGAGAGAGAGAGAGCAACAGAAATTTATTTCTCATGATTCTGGAGAGGACCATGAGAAATAAATTAGACATAAAGAGATCCTCTTAATAAATTTAGACCTTGAGGTCTTCTGGAAAAGATGTCCTTCATATATATATGTATATATGACAACAGAAATATATACGTAAAATTGAATAAGAGTGGGAAGTGTATTGGTCTTCCCTGGTGGCTCAGATGATAAAGAATCTGCCTGCAATGAAGGAGATCTGGGAAGTGTATGGTGGTACATATGGGTCAAGAATGGTTGATTATAAAGGCTGAGTGATGGGTACATGGGGATTCATGATATTATTCTATTTACTTTGTGTTTGAAAATTTCCACAATATCTCGAAAGCCGTTAGCAGTCTTCCTTGTTATTATTCCATCCAAGGGCTGATATTATGTTTTTCTCCATAACCTGTAACCAACATGGAAGCAATGAATGGGCTACACTTTTCCACATTCTTAACTCCTCCCAACAGCCAAGTCCTGAAGTCAAGATAGACAAAGCTCTCCAGGAGAGGCATAGTTACCACATTTACACTGGACAATCAGAAGAGATCTAAAAGAGACAATAGATTTGTGTCTGAAAAATTTATCACATCCAGCATTTCTCCATTGACTCTACAGATCTCTTTATGTATTTTAATTGGGGCTAATTACTTTACAATATTGTATTGGTTTTGCCGTACATTGACATGAATCAGCCATGAGTGTACATGTGTCCCCCATCCTGAACTCTCCCTCCCACCTCCCTCCCCATCCCATCCCTCAGGGTCATCCCAGTGCACCAGCCCTGAGCACCCTGGACTGGCCTGAGCATAGAACCTGGACTGGCCTCTTTAATGTCAGACCTTTCCAGAAGTCTGCAGAGGTAAGAAGAGACTTGTGCTTGTTATATCTGTTGTGCCTTGAAAATTAAGGAGGCAATAAGACCTGTAGCTACCTAGCAAGTACCTGATGTTGTAAATGATGACAGAGAAGGTGGGATGGCAACACATGTGGTTTTCTCTAACAGGAAGCCGCAAACTAATCCTTGAGACCCAACACAGCATGAAACTTGCAGAATTGCTTTCTCAGCGCTGAGAATATAAAGCCTTGCTAGTGAGGAAGTGGTCCCCCTCATCTACCTCCTCATTAACAGGTCCAGAGGGAGGGGTGCTGCCAGAGGCCGATCTTGATGTCTAATGAGATGCGGCAGAACTGGAGCATTGATGTGGGATGATGCAGCAGAATAGCCTTGGTCTTCTAGTAACTGTACACTATTGGACAATCCATTCAGCTAAGTTATACTTTCAGGAGGAAATATGGTTGTATTTTAACAGTCCCTTTTATTTCTAAAATTCCATGATTCATTTGCCATAGTTAAAGTTTCACTCACCCATTACATGGGTGAATTATCAATAAGGCAAAATCGTTCTCTGCTCATGTGTGACCTATTTTTTTTGTTGTTGATTTATCAGTTCAGTTCAGTTCAGTCACTCAGTCGTGTCCGACTCTTTGCGACCCCATGAATTGCAGCATGCCAAGCCTTCCTGTCCATCACCATCTCCCGGAGTTCACTCAGACTCACGTCCATAGAGTCAGTGATGCCATCCAGCCATCTCATCCTCTGTCGTCCCCTTCTCCTCCTTCCCTCAATCCCTTCCAGCATCAGAGTCTTTTCCAATGAGTCAACTCTTCGCATGAGGTGGCCAAAGTACTGGAGTTTCAGCTTTAGCATCATTCCTTCCAAAGAAATCCCAGGGCTGATCTTCTTCAGAATGGACTGGTTGGATCTCCTTGCAGTCCAAGGGACTCTCAAGTCTTCTCCAACACTGCAGTTCAAAAGCATCAATCCTTTGGTGCTCAGCCTTGTTCACAGTGCAGCTCTCACATCCATACATGACCACAGGAAAAATCATAGCCTTGACTAGACGGACCTTAGTCAGCAAAGTACTAATGTCTCTGCTTTTGAATATGCTGTCTAGGTTGGTCATAACTTTTCTTCCAAGGAGTAAGCTGATTTATACTACTTGTTAATTTCAGATAAGAGCCAATCTCACAAGGAGAGAGAATAATAATTTCTTCTATGTGGTGATTTAGGGCATAATGAGATGGAATCTGAAGTTTGCAAATCCTCACTGTCTCTAGCATTTTCTGATATTACATTAGATTTGTCTCTTTATACTTTGGAGATTCCTCAAGAGTCTGTTATTAAACAGAAATGCACTTGGAAGAATATTCAGCCCTTAACACTGATTTAAAACTTTATGAGAGTAGTCTATTAGGTAGGTGTTTTGGGCAGGAGGAGAGGAAGGAGTGAAGAAGAGTAACACCAGTGTGAATCCAATACACTTCCTGCACTCCACTACTCTGAAGGATGGATTAGTTGTTATAGGAAAGGGAATATAGGGGAATTAAGGTGAGATGGTTGTTTGGGGGACTTGAACCAGCTGGAGTCAAGGTGAATTTTAGCACCTGACTCTCGAATTCCTTTCATTTCTGTTATGGACTGAATATTGGTGTCCCCTGAAATTCACATGTTGAAACTCTAACTTCTAATGCTATGGTATTTGGGGATGGGGCCTTTGGGAAGTCATTTGGGTTCAATGAGGCCATGTAGGATGGGGCCTTCATGATGAAATTAGGAGACTTGAAAGAGTTTACTCTCTACCTCCGTACACACCGTTTACTCTCCCTCTACATATACATCAAGGAAAGGCCACATAAGCATACAGTGAGAAGGTGGATGTCTGCAAACTGCAAAAACAGCTCTCACCAGAACTGGATCCTATTGGATATGGATTCTAGGCTTTCCAGTCGCCAGCACTATGAGAAAATAAATTTCTAGTTAAAGCCTCAGTCTGTGCTACTTTGTTTTGTCAGCATG
>SJYB01008218.1:0-13753 GCA_006408585.1 Antidorcas marsupialis | reverse complement strand
CAGTTCAAAAGCATCAATTCTTTGGTGCTCAGCCTTCTTCACAGTGCAGCTCTCACATCCATACATGACCACAGGAAAAACCATAGCCTTGACTAGACGGACCTTAGTCAGCAAAGTACTAATGTCTCTGCTTTTGAATATGCTGTCTAGGTTGGTCATAACTTTTCTTCCAAGGAGTAAGCTGATTTATACTACTTGTTAATTTCAGATAAGAGCCAATCTCACAAGGAGAGAGAATAATAATTTCTTCTATGTGGTGATTTAGGGCATAATGAGATGGAATCTGAAGTTTGCAAATCCTCACTGTCTCTAGCATTTTCTGATATTACATTAGATTTGTCTCTTTATACTTTGGAGATTCCTCAAGAGTCTGTTATTAAACAGAAATGCACTTGGAAGAATATTCAGCCCTTAACACTGATTTAAAACTTTATGAGAGTAGTCTATTAGGTAGGTGTTTTGGGCAGGAGGAGAGGAAGGAGTGAAGAAGAGAAACACCAGTGTGAATCCAATACACTTCCTGCACTCCACTACTCTGAAGGATGGATTAGTTGTTATAGGAAAGGGAATATAGGGGAATTAAGGTGAGATGGTTGTTTGGGGGACTTGAACCAGCTGGAGTCAAGGTGAATTTTAGCACCTGACTCTCGAATTCCTTTCATTTCTGTTATGGACTGAATATTGGTGTCCCCTGAAATTCACATGTTGAAACTCTAACTTCTAATGCTATGGTATTTGGGGATGGGGCCTTTGGGAAGTCATTTGGGTTCAATGAGGCCATGTAGGATGGGGCCTTCATGATGAAATTAGGAGACTTGAAAGAGTTTACTCTCTACCTCCGTACACACCGTTTACTCTCCCTCTACATATACATCAAGGAAAGGCCACATAAGCATACAGTGAGAAGGTGGATGTCTGCAAACTGCAAAAACAGCTCTCACCAGAACTGGATCCTATTGGATATGGATTCTAGGCTTTCCAGTCGCCAGCACTATGAGAAAATAAATTTCTAGTTAAAGCCTCAGTCTGTGCTACTTTGTTTTGTCAGCATGGGCCAGCTAATACAATCTCTATTCAATCATGTAGCCCCTTTCCCTTCCAGTGTTAGCCATGAACCAATTTGCCATAGTACACATGAAAGAAATGGCCTTAAGACATCTGTCCAGGATTGTTCTCTAATGTTATTTCTCAAGCAGAGGTTACCAGGCTAGGTTTCTTGTGGTACTGTTGCTGACACTGACTACTTTCAGATAGTCTATTCAAACATGGTGGTTACATTTCTCAAAGAAACTTTTCTCTCTTAACCTGTCCCACGTGTGAAGTGGGTTTATTAACTTAATATCTGTTGGAACTGAAAAGACTTATAATTATTATTTTTTTTCCAAAAATCAGCATTTTCAAACATGTTCCAAAGTAAAGAGAATGGTACAAAGAGAACCCATATACCCATTACCCAAATTCACTGATTACCAGGATTTTGCTCCTGAAGATTTTGAAGAAAAATGCCAATGAGTGACAAAGGATTGTATTTATTTATATTGTACTTAAGCATGATATGGGGAAAGTAAGCTCACTATTTTGTGGGATGTGAATATACTATCAAGTTAGAGAAAAAAGCATATATCTAATTCTTCTTCAACTATACGCAAGGGTAAATTTGGCCTAAGCTTTAAAAACTTAGATTCTTTAATAAAATACAAACATTAAAATTCAGTGATAAATCTTTTTTTTTTTTTTTTAAACTGCACTCTGTAGCTTGAGGGATCTTAGTCCCCTATGCTCAGCAGTGAAAATATGGAAGCATAACCACTTTGTCACCTGGAAATTTCCAAGAAATCTTTTCTCCGTCAGTAGGTTCTTGATATTTTTTCCTCTTTAGAAGATCCTAGGAGAGGGTTTCCAGGAGAGGGTTGCACAAATAGATAGGTTCTTTCTCTTCATATCTGAGTTCATCTGAACACTCTTTTGAGGGAGAAACCTAGGGGCATTCATTCTCCTGCTCTTTGCGACCCTGTGGACTGTAGCCTACCAGGCTCCTCCGTCCATGGGATTTTCCAGGCAAGAATAATGAAGTGGGTTGCCATTTCCTTCTCCAGGAGATTTTCTTGATCAGGGATTGAACCTGGGTCTCCCACACTGCAGGCAGATGCTTTACCCTTTGAGCCACCTGGGAAGTCTCATTCTCCCCACCCTACTGCATTCTCTCACAGATTATATCTGATTCTTTTTATGAAGTGAAGTGAAGTGAAATGAAGTTGCTCAGTCGTGTCCGACTCTTTGCAACCCCATGAACTGTAGCCTGCCAGGCTCTTCAGTCCATGGAATTTTCCAGGCAAGAATACTGGAGTGGGTTGCCATTTCCTTCTCCAGGGGATCTTCCCAACCCAGGGATCGAACCCTGGTCTTCTACATTGTAAGCAGACGCTTTACCATCTGAGCCACCAGGGAAGCCCCAATTCTTTTTTTTTTTTTTTTTTACAACTAAATCCTAACTTGATTTTTACAGCCTACTCTTACTGGCTCCCCTAACAGCATCGTTTATTTAAAATTCAACAAAGATGTGTGCCAAGGGACATATTCTTATCACCTCTATCTTCCAAACAGTATAGGGGTTCTACTTCCCAGTAAACTCGATTTCCTCTGCTTCAAGACCACAGATTGGACTCATATGTCTCCCCTTGGCTCACTGCTTTCTTCCTTGCTTCCTTCAGCCTGCCTTGCTTTGTTCCCAGAAGGCAGTCTTCAGGGTTGTGACATGGTACTTTATCTTCAGCATCCTTTGCTTAGAACGTTCTTCCCTGTGAGCTTTTCCATACCTCTTCTTCCCCTCTTACTGTTTGTCTCTTTACAATTACAACTACTTAAAAAACTGGTAGTCATGTACGGATGTAAGAGCTGGACCATAAAGAAAGCTGAATGCTGAAGAACTGATGCTTTTGAACTCTGGTATTGAAGAAGACTCTTGAGAGTCCCTTGGACTGCAAAGAGATTCAGCCAGTCCATCCTTAAGGAAATCAGTCCTGAATATTCATTGGAAGGACTGATGCTGAAGCTCAGCCTGGGAGAGGTGATCTTCCTCTTCTCCTCAGTCATCCTCAGCACATGCTGTGTGAGTTATACAGTGCATTTACTGGTCTAATGTGTTCACATTTTGGTGCTGAGCTTTAGTGTTTGGGAGAGGTTTAAGGGTGTCTTAGATATTTTGGAGGAATATCCTGTAAAATATTCATTTAAAATTTACACTCTGAGACCTAAAGTGCCACGCATATTTCAGTTTTCTTCCAAGTGCTAAATATATAGTTTTTGATATTTTAGGTAACAGTTGGGATAGTCTACAGTGATATGATAGTAGATGAGAAAAAAGAGGAAGAATACAAAATAGTTGCTATCAACTTTATAAGAAAAAGAACAAGAATATAAAATAATTGACAGAAGCTTTCATAGAGAGTTTATTTTTATTTTAATTTTTAAGTATGAGCATTGCCTCACATGAACCCAGTGGCTGCTGTCTCAACCTCTGCTCTGATTACTGCAATTACAGTTGCTCACAGTTGTATTGATATGTTGAAACTGACAGTCAAGGAGGGGCTAGGGCAAAAGATAGTTTTCTAGTACCACCTTGTGGCCAACTTATTGACATACATTTTAAGCTGATTACTATATAGGCAGGAAAGTAGATACATATAGAATTAGCAAAATAAATATTTTTGATGTATATATAAGTATACTTGTAATAAATGATAGAGCTGGAAGAAATTTCACAATTACTGAATGCTTAGGTATTGGGGACAGATTTCATTACATAGATTTTGACATGCAGGACTTAATTTCTTTGTAATTAACCTAATCTCAGTTAATTCAGTGGCCCCTATTCCACCCCTAGGCTCGCTTTTAAACTCTGGAGGACTTAAGGGGTGTCATGGCATTAGAAAATGTGGGAACAGTTTCTGAGCTTTTGTTCTGAGCTGCACTATACCTGCAGGTCTGGTGTATATCTCTGCCAATTCTGGGCTCCTTTTGGACACCAGGCATCTGGTGTTCTGTGCCCCACTGAGTCTCACCTGCCCTGATATCCTGTACCACCACTCTTTCCCAGGCTGCCTCCCTGGGGCTCCACCTGAGAAAGGAGCACAGGTCAGGCTCGTCTAGGGTCTCCCAGACCATGTGGAGACCATGTTTCTGTTTTGTTCTCCTCTAGGAGGATAGAGCTCAAGATCCTTTTCATTTCTTACATTCTTGTTTTTTAAAATTAAAAAAATACTTTTGTCCGTGTTGTGCAGCATGCCGGATCTTACTTGCTAGACCAAGGACTGAGCCTGCGCCCGTGGAAGCGTGCAGCCCTAACCACTGGGGCTCCAGGCGGCTCCTTCGGGACCCTTTCCAGTGACCCACTAGCATGCTGGTGCGCGACTTCCTCCCCCAAGTCTCTCCCTCTCTTCCACCTCCCAGCCCCTAACAACCACCTTTCCACTCTCTGTTTCCTTGAGTTTGACCTTATTTTTTTATATCTTAAAAAAATAGTCACCTTTAAGTGCTTATAATTCCACAGGCAATGTTTGTCTTTCTGTTTTTTTTTTTCACTTAGCATAACGTCCTCCATGTTCATCCGTGTTGTTGTAAATGACAGAATTTCCTTATTTAAGAAAAAATTTCCTTACTTTAAAAAAAATGTGAATGACATCCCATTTTGTATATGTATATGTGTGTGTGTGTGTGTGTGTATATATATATATATGTACATATACAACAAATTTTCTTAATTCATTCATCCATCGACAAACATTTGGGTTGTCTCCTATAATGAAGGAGGTTACAGTGAACACGGGAGTACAGATACCTTTTTCAGGTAATAGTTTTGTTTCCTTTGCATTTCTACTTAGAAGTAGGATTGCTGGATCATATGGTGTGAAAAGTGTGGGAAAGTGCTAGTTGCTCAGTTGTGTCTGACTGCAGCCCCAAGGAAGTAGCCCGCCAGGCTCCTGTGTCCGTGGAACTGTCCAGCCAAGAATACTGAGGTGGGTTGCCATTTCCTTCTCCAGGTGAACTTCCCAACCTAGGGATTGAACCTGGGTCTCCTGCATTGCAGGCAGATTCTTTACCATCTGAGCCAGCAGGGAAGCCAAACTGGTATTTCTGTTTTTAATTTTTGAGAGGCAACAATTCTCTTGTCCACAGTGGCTATACCAGTTTATATTTCCATCATTCATGTACCTGCTGGCTGTTTGTATGTCTTCATACAAATGAAGAAATGCTTTTCCAGGTCTTCTGCCCATTTTTACTTGGGTTATTTGTTTTTTGCTAGTAAGTTATGTGAGCTTTTTATATATTTTGAATATGAACCCCTTATGGAATATATGATTTGCAAATATTTTCTCCCACTTCATGGGTTGCCTTTTCATTTCATTGATTGTTTCCTTTACAGAGAAGAAGATTTTTAGATTGATGTAGTCGCATTTATTTTAATTATTATTTTTGCTTTTGTTACTTAATTCAAAAACTCATTGCCAAGGCCAGTGTCAAAGAGATTAGTCCATGTGTTTTATTCCAGGAGGTTTATAGTTTCATGTCTTATGTTTAAATCTTTAATACATTTTGAACTGGTTTTTCTGTATAGCACATGATAGGGATTTAGTTTATTTGTTTTGCTTGTGGTTGTCCAGTTTTCTCAACACCATTTATAATTATAATACTCCTGTAAGGAAGAGCTGTCCTTTCCCTCATTTATTTATATATTCAATTATATATTAATATTACTTTGGGATTGTGGATGTTTATTTTATGGGTTATATTCTAATACCATCATTATTTTATCAGTCAAATTATACCAGCACTAACTCTTAGGAAGGAGCTCCTTGAGGTTGTCTCCTGTGTTCTTTTGATAAGACCCCTGTTTTGAGCAATTCCTTACTTTCTGATACATAAAGATGTTTCAGGTGTGTCTTGTTCTGTCTTTCCAAGCCCTAGAATCAAGCATTTTTTTAGGGAGCCTTGGTTCCTTTTACTGGAGAGTGGTATTAAGGATATGGGTGCTAGGTGCACTCAAAGGCATTGGGATGTCATTGCTTCTAGGCCATCTCAGTGTTTACACTCACACATACACACTTATTTTTTGTCTATCTATCCCTCTGTGTATATATATTAAGAGCCAGATACTGCTAATTTGAATCCAATACCACAGACCTCATTCTGATTTTCCCTCTTATTTGTAATTCCTCCTTCCAAAATCCAGCTGTGGATTAGAGAAGAGGGAAAATCACAGGGGAGAGAAGGTAAATCACTTCTGTAAACATTCCACTGGCTAGAACTTAGCCATTTGGCTTCACAATTTCAAGACAAAAATAGACGCAGACACATGAGAGGATATGGGAGAAATGGTTTAGTGTTCTTAGAAATAAGAGGAGAAACATGAAAACTTATGAGCATGAACATTCTTTGCCATATACATGGTGCCACACAAATATTGTAATTTTCAACATGTGCTATGAAGTGGAAAAGTTTGGAAAGTACTAATCTAGAGAGACTCAATGATTTGTAAAAATTAAGGACACACTAGATTTCTTCCAGTTAAATGATGTTATCTAATTAGGGCTGAGCACAGCAATTTTACTGTTCAGTTCAGTTCAGTTCAGTCGCTCAGTCGCTCAGTCACTCAATCCTGTCTGCCTCTTTGCGACCCCATGAATCACAGCATGCCAGGCCTCCCTGTCCATCACCAACTCCCACAGTTCACTCAAACTCATGTCCATCTAGTTGGTGATGCCATCCAGCCATCTCACCCTCTGTCGTCCCCTTCTCTTCCTTCCCACAATCCCTCCAAGCATCAGGGTCTTTTCCAGTGAGTCAACTCTTTGCATGAGGTGGCCAAAATACTGGAGTTTCAGCTTCAGCATCAGTCCCTCCAATGAACACCCAGGTCTGCTCTCCTTTAGAATGGACTGGTTGGATCGCCTTGCAGTCCAAGGGNCAGTTGCTCAATCCTGTCTGCCTCTTTGCGACCCCATGAATCACAGCATGCCAGGCCTCCCTGTCCATCACCAACTCCCACAGTTCACTCAAACTCATGTCCATCTAGTTGGTGATGCCATCCAGCCATCTCACCCTCTGTCGTCCCCTTCTCTTCCTTCCCACAATCCCTCCAAGCATCAGGGTCTTTTCCAGTGAGTCAACTCTTTGCATGAGGTGGCCAAAATACTGGAGTTTCAGCTTCAGCATCAGTCCCTCCAATGAACACCCAGGTCTGCTCTCCTTTAGAATGGACTGGTTGGATCGCCTTGCAGTCCAAGGGAAACTCAGGAGTCTTCTCCAACACCACAGTTCAAAAACATCAATTCTTCAACGCTCAGCTTTCTTTACAGTCCAACTCTCATATTCATACATGACCACTGGAAAAACCATAGCTGCCTTATTATTATTAGGTTATATTTTTTGAAAAGTAAATAGTAGAGTTAGTGGAAAAACATCAAAACTTAAGTGTAATAAGTAGCTCAAGGTTTCAATTCAGAACACATATTTTTACCTTAATCTCTAAGAAAAATAGAAATCTGAGTGTTTATGTATATGTCTATTTGTTGTGTTAGGT
Source organism: Antidorcas marsupialis (assembly GCA_006408585.1). Taxonomy (NCBI): domain Eukaryota; kingdom Metazoa; phylum Chordata; class Mammalia; order Artiodactyla; family Bovidae; genus Antidorcas; species Antidorcas marsupialis. The sequence continues at coordinate 6,174 of SJYB01008218.1, read as the reverse complement.
TTTGGGGTTTATTTTCTAAAGTATCATTATTTGTGACTCTGTGACATCCTGTGAAATCTGTAAGAAAGTGACTAACATGGTAGAATAATACTTACTCTTTAACAGATACTGGGTTGCCAATTCAAAGTCTACATGGATGTATTAGGAGTTGTGTGGTTTTTCCTACTTTAGTGAAGGAGACAGTTACTTTCTGTGGCTTACTTTCTAATTTCTTATGAAGTCTTAATGCACCTTCTGGGAATTAAAATATTCTACCCTCAAGGATAGCTGTTCTTCCCCTTTTAGTGTAACCATATCTCTGTTATTTGCTTGTGGAAAACTGGACGTATTTACTTGAGATAAATTAATTATCTGAACTAAACAGACCTGCAAGTTAGTACCTGGTATAAAGGACTATTTAATTGATAAAGAATATTTGATCATTCAGTTTGAACTGAAATTATATTTCATTTTAAAACATAGAAAGTCATGTAACAACTGTTTATCTGGAGGTCCAAGAATGACTTTTATGAAGAAGGAAAACCAGTATATCTATGCCTTCTGTTATTATGTAGGAAAAAATAGTATTACATTCAAAGCCTTGTAGGTTATTTAAAAAAAAAAAAACAGATTTACTGAGGTATAATTGACATACAATAGTACATATATTGACAGAGTATAATTTAAAAAGTTTTGATATATGTATACATAACTGAAGCCATCACCCAAATCAAAGTAATGAATATATCCATCACCCCAGAGTTTCCTCACGTCCCTTTGAAATTCCTTTCTCTCTACGCTGTCCCTAGGCAACAACTGATCTGCTTTCTGTCACTGTAGATTAGTTTACACTTTCTAGAGTGTTGCATGAATGAAATTATATAGCTGTACTCTTTTTGTCTGACTTCTTTTATTTGATATATTTATTTTGATGTTCATGTTGCTGTGTGTAACAACAGCTCATTCTTTTTGTAGCTGGGCAGTATTTCACCGTATGCCTACATCACCATTTCCTTATCCATACACCTGCAGATGAATATTTGTATTCTTTCCAGTGTTTGGGCTATTATGAACAAAGCTGCTGTGAACATTTGTGCTCTTGTCTTTGTACAGATACATGCTTCTGTTTTTCTTGGGTAAATACCTAGGAATAGAATGGCTGGATTTTTCGGTAACTATATGTTTTGTGTTCTAGTTAATTAACTTTTGGCTATGCTCAGTCTTTGTTGCTATGCATGGGGTTTCTCTAGTTGCAGAGAGTGGGGCTTCCTCTCTAGCTGTGGCATGCAGGCTTCTCACTGTGGTACTTCAGGAGTTGGCGGCTCTCAGGCTCTAAAGCACAGGCTCAGCAGCTGTGGCACCCAGGCTTAGCTGCTGTGCAGCATGTGGGATCTTCCTGGATCAGGGCTCGAACTCATGTCTCCTGCATTGGCAGGCAGATTCTTTACCACTGAGCCACCAGGGAAACCCTGTGTTTTATTTTTTAAAGAAACTGCCATGCTGTTCCAAAGTGGTTTGTTTCCCATCTTAGAATATGAAAATTCCAGTTCCTTGGCTTGCTCTCTGATAATCTGTAAAATCAGTTAATTTTAGACTTAGACATATTGATCAGTATGTAGTGGCATCCCTTGGTGGATTTAAGATGCATTTTTCTAATGATGAATGATTTTAGCATTTTTAATGTATTTATTTGCCACCCATATAACTTCTTTGGTCATGTCTATTCAAACTTTGCCCAGCTTAAAATATTTGGTTGTTTGTTTTCTTATATGGTATTTGAGGGTTATTCATACATTCTGGACATATCTTTTATCAGATATATGATTTGTAAATATTTTCCCCCAATCTGCATTTTATCTTTTAAAAATGTCTTTGAAAGAACAAAAGTTCTTAACTTGGCTGAAATCCAATTTAGCAGTTTTTTCCTTTAATGATTTGTGCTTTTTGGTGTTATATCTTAAAAAAATCTTTGTCTAACCCAAGGTCACAAAGATTCACTTTGATGTATCCTTAGAGAAATCCTATAGTTTTAGTGTTTATATTTTGGCAATGCCTATAATCCATTTTGAGTTAATTTTTTATATGGAGTGAGATAAGGTTTGGAATTATTTCCATTTGGCCATTCAGTTTCAGCACCATTTGTTGAAAAGCTCAGCTTTCCTCCAGTTTGTCAGCTTTTACCTTTGTCAAGAATCAGTTGTCCAAATATATATGGGTTTATTTTTAAACTCTATTTTGCAGCAATGATCTATTTGTTCACATTTATGTCAGCATCACACTATCTTGTTTTCACAAGATAGCTTATTGTAGCTTTTTAGTAAGTCTGTAAATCAGATTGTGGTAGCCCTCAAACACTTTTTTCTACTTAAAGTTNATATATGGGTTTATTTTTAAACTCTATTTTGCAGCAATGATCTATTTGTTCACATTTATGTCAGCATCACACTATCTTGTTTTCACAAGATAGCTTATTGTAGCTTTTTAGTAAGTCTGTAAATCAGATTGTGGTAGCCCTCAAACACTTTTTTCTACTTAAAGTTGTTTTGAATATTTTAGTGCATTCCCATATGAAGCATCAGCTTGTTACTGTTTTAGAAAAAAATTGTGCTGGGTTTATTTCTGCTTTATTGACTGTGTCAAAGCCTCTGACTATGTGGATCACAACAAACTCTGAAAAATTTTGAAAGAGATGGGAATACCAGACCACCTGACCTGCCTCCTGAGAAATCTATATGCAGGTCAGGAAGCAACAGTTAGAACTGGACATGGAACAACAGACTGGTTCCAAACAGGGAAAAGAGTACATCAAGGCTGTATACTGTCACCCTGCTTATTTAACTTACATGTGGAGTACATCATGAGAAATGCTGGGCTGGATGAAGCCCAAGCTGGAATCATGATTGCCAGGAGAAATATCAATAACCTCAGATAGGCAGATGACAACACCCTTATGGTAGAAAGTGAAGAGGAACTAAAGAGCCTCTTGATGAAAGTGAAAGAGGAGAGTGAAAAAGTTGGCTTAAAGCTCAACCTTCAGAAAACGAAGATCATGGCATCTGGTCCCATCACTTCACAGGAAATAGATGGGGAGACGAGGCTGACTTTATTTTTGGGGGCTCCAAAATCACTGCAGATGGTGATTGCAGCCGTGAAATTAAAAGACTCTTACTCCTTGAAAGGAAAGTTATGACCAACCTAGACAGCATGTTAAAAAGCAGAGACATTACTTGGCCAACAAAGGTCCATCTCGTCAAGGCTATGGTTTTTCCAGTAGTCATGTATGAATGTGAGAGTTGGACTATAAAGAAAGCTGAGTGCCAAAGAATTGATGCTTTTCAACTGTGGTGTTGGAGAAAACTCTTGAGAGTTCCTTGGACTGTGAGGAGATCCATCTAGTCCATCCTAAAGGAAATCAGTCCTGAATATTCATTGGAAGGACTGATGCTGAGACTGAAACTCCAATACTTTGGCCACCCGATGCCAAGAACGAACTCATTAGAAAAGACCCTGATGCTGGGAAAGATTGAAGGCAGGAGGAGAAGGAGATGACAGAGGGTGAGATGGTTGGATGGCATTACCGACTTGACGGACATNATGCTGAGACTGAAACTCCAATACTTTGGCCATCGGATGTGAAGCACTGACTCATTTGAAAAGACCCTGATGCTGGGAAAGATTGAAGGCAGGAGGAGAAGGAGATGACAGAGGGTGAGATGGTTGGATGGCATTACCGACTTGACGGACATGAGTTTGAGTAAACTCCAGGAGTTGGTGATGGACAGGGAGGCCTGGTGTGCTGCAGTCCATGGGGTCACAAAGATTCAGACATGACTGAGCGACTGAACTGACTGAACTGATGCTGATAAGAGGAGAATTGCTATCTTATTTCTACTGAGTTTTCTCATCCCTGAGCACAGTATATGTTTTCATTTGTTTAAGTGTTTAATTTTTCTCAGAAATATTCTCTTGTAGTGTTAGGGTTTTTAAACAATTTGGAGTAGGATAATTTTCTTTCTTTCTTAGGCATGTTTTGTTAGTTATTTGCAGCTAATTGCAGTGAAAAGTGAGGTCAAAATGAAAATGAGACATAGCACTTCAACTCACCCCTCACTGGCCAGAACTAATCAAATATTCCCAGCCAACTGCAACAGGGCCAGAGAGGACAATTATGAGACATCCCTGGAAAGGAAGGAAACCAGAAATATTTGATGAAATCATTCTTGACTGACATACTATCTTTTGTTGCCTACACAACAGTCATTCTCCATCCTTTTTTAGTTGCTACGAGAACATAAATTTAGTCCATTTTCTTCTAGGTGACCACCTTGTTCAACATAGACCAGACTTTTCACGTTCATTGTTCAGTCACTCAGTTGTGTCCTACTCTTGTGACCCCATGACTGCAAAATGCCAGGTTTCCCTGTCCTTCATTATCTCCCAGAGCTTGCTCAAAGTCATGTCTGTTGAATTGGTGATGCCATCCAACCATCTCATCCTTTGCCATGGTAATCCCATTTTTCTTTGCTGGTTATTGGGTTAGCCATGTTGTGACTAGGATACATAAGCATATATATTTCTGGAACTTCTAGGAAAGTTTATCTTAAAAAGAAACATCAGACAGGAGGCACTTGTCTTTATCTTGGGCATTGTAATGATTTGCTTACTTGGATCTACAACCAAAAAGTAGTGTCAAGCCCTAAAGAGGCAAGCTGGTAAGGTGAACAGATTCTGTATGACTGACAACATTGGTATACAATGTTAAAATGATCAATCCTGGAACCACCCTATCCTGTAACTTTGTGTTACCTTAGACAAGAAATGTCTTTATGTAAGGCCTTTAAAAAAAANTACAACCAAAAAGTAGTGTCAAGCCCTAAAGAGGCAAGCTGGTAAGGTGAACAGATTCTGTATGACTGACAACATTGGTATACAATGTTAAAATGATCAATCCTGGAACCACCCTATCCTGTAACTTTGTGTTACCTTAGACAAGAAATGTCTTTATGTAAGGCCTTTAAAAAAAAACAAAAACACTTGGGTTTCCTGTTACTTGAAGTTAAAAGCATCTAGCTGTTAGTGCTGACTATTAAGGATGATCCAAGAATTGTACTAAGTACCCTGCTTATTTAACTTGTATGCAGAGTACATCATAAGAAACGCTGGACTGGAAGAAACACAAGCTGCAATCAAGATTGCTGGGAGAAATATCAATAACCTCAGATATGCAGATGATACCACCGTTATGGCAGAAAGTGAAGAGGAACTAAAAAGCCTCTTGATGAAAGTGAAAGAGGAGAGTGAAAAAGTTGGCTTAAAGCTCAACATTCAGAAAACGAAGATATGGCATCCAGTCCCATCACTTCATGGGAAATAGATGGAGAAACAGTGGAAACAGTGTCAAACATTATTTTGGGGGGCTACAAAATCACTGCAGATGATGACTGCAGCCATGAAGTTAAAAAACACTTACTCCTTGGAAGAAAAGTTATGATCAACCTAGATAGCATATTCAAAAGCAGAGACATTACTTTGCTGACTAAGGTCCGTCTAGTCAAGGCTATGGTTTTTCCTGTGGTCATGTATGGATNTGCAGCCATGAAATTAAAAGATGCTTACTCCTTGGAAGAAAAGTTATGACCAACCTAGATAGTATATTCAAAAGCAGAGACGTTACTTTGCCGACTAAGGTCCGTCCAGTCAAGGCTATAGTTTTTCCTGTGGTCATATATGGATGTGAGAGTTGGACTGTGAAGAAGGCTGAGCGCTGAAGAATTGATGCTTTTGAACTGTGGTGTTGGAGAAGACTCTTGAGAGTCCCTTGGACTGCAAGGAGATCCAACCAGTCCATTCTGAAGAGATCAGCCCTGGGATATCTTTGGAAGGAATGATGCTGAAGCTGCAACTCCAGTACTTTGGCCACCTCATGCGAAGAGTTGACTCACTGGAAAAGACTGTGATGCTGGGAGGGATTGAGGGCAGGAGGAGAAGGGGACGACTGAGGATGAGATGGCTGGATGGCATCATGGACTCGATGAACATGAGTCTGGGTGAACTCCGAGAGATGGTAATGAACAGGGAGGCCTGGTGTGCTGCGATTCACGGGGTCGCAAAGAGTCGGACACGACTGAGCGACTGAACTGAACTGAACTGAACTGGTCATAACTTTCCTTCCAAGGAGTAAGCGTCTTTTAATTT
>SJYB01008217.1:0-13703 GCA_006408585.1 Antidorcas marsupialis | reverse complement strand
AGCAGATGCCATAAAAAAGGGGGTAATATTTTGAGTTAACATATTTCTTGTTTTTAGTGTAAGAAAGCAATGTGTCTGGTCTGGCATTGAATTTAGGTGGGAACCTACTGAATGAATCTATGTTGTGTAATTATTGAAGAACATTAATATGGCATTGTTAACATATCTTTGAAAAGATAGAAAAGTTTCAAAATGATAGGTTGGGTATCTATTTGAAATTCTTATGGTTACATTTGTTTCTTCTTTTTGGGTCACACAGGAGCTCATGTGGTACAGCTTGTCATTCAAATAACCACATAAGGTTTTTTTATTTTGCTTTAAGAATATATTCCTTTAAACCATTAAAGAATTCAAAGTGACTTAAATGTTTAAAACTTAAAACTAATTTTGGTTCTTATATTTATAATGATAGTTTTATCAACTTTTAGAAATGGAAATATTGATGAGAAAGAAATCTGATTAAATGAGTCTGTTTGCTTCTTAATGTTGGTTCATAAATTCCTAAATTGTTACCTAATCCTGGTTTGTGCTGAGTATTTTTTCTATTCTGAAAAACCTTTAGATTATTTTTAAGGTTCTTTCCTTTTATTCTTGCAATTTTACTTTTAATTATTTGTTAATATTCAATATCATGGTTTACTATCTGAATTCTTAAATTCAGTCACTAAAATATGCACCACTAAATACTTTATTAGTATTTAATGTAACTTCAGACCTATTTTGTATTTGACAAAATTTACAAAACCTTTCCAAAGTTTGATTTTTTTTAAAATTCAGTAACAGACTTAAAACCTGTCTTTTTCCCTGGCAGTTATTGACCTTTCTTGCAAGAGATTATTAGTTAAAGGTCATCACCTTTTTATTTTGTTACCTTAAAGTTAAAGAATTTATTATCTCATCCTTAATACTATGGCAGATCATTTTCTTCATGGGCTGTGTAGTACATAAATAATGCAGGATTTAAAGTCTTAGAATTCCTTTATCAGCAGAAAGCAAAGTACTTAAAAAAAAATCCTTTTCTGGCTAAATGTAATGGTCTACTTTTATGCTGAATCCACCCGAGGACTGGTGAACTGCTTAGGTGTAAGAGACAAACCATAGATCCTGGACAGGTCTGAGCATCAGCCTACCACAGATTGAATCCACCCTGCTTAAAATCACAAGAAAAATGAATTGATGGAAATGCAATTATCACTTTTTAGAATTATAATTTAGATGAACTAACTTCTTTTATTTCCATTTCTGGTTTTCTGGCATGACTACCAGAACAAGAAAAAAAGAAATTTAAAACATGGAAATGAAACTATTCAGTAAGAATGAAAAAAGTAGCTGCATAACCATGGTAGAAATGTTTTTGTAATTGGAAACAGAATGATCACATTTATTTTCCTTAGTAGAGTTGAAATAAAATAGAGAAAAGAAGGTCCTGACTGACAGAAATGTAACACATTTCTCAAATGCTACAAGTTCTATTACCACCCAGAGAAGGAGATATAAGAGTCAATTTTACACTTTTCTAAAATGCATGTACAGGAATACTGCCAAATAATTACATGGCAAATTTTGACCTGTTTCAAGACGCTTATCAACAAACAGTTCAAAAGATCAGCAGCTCTGCCTCTAGAAATTCAGAGGCCTAATTAAATTTATTTATAAATTCTAAAAAAAAATTTTTTATTTTTAAAGCACTATTGAAAATTGGTTTATGCATTTAATTCCTAAGCCTCCCTAATTATAACAGATGTTACTGTAACTCAGAAAAAAAAAGACATAAAAATCTTCAAGTGACCGAATCATTTTCTGTGTTAAATGTTTGAATGCCAAAATAATTCCATTAGCTGATATTGAAAAATAATAAGAATAAAATTTCAGTGTAAAAGAGTATAAATGAAATTTCCTATGTATATAGTATAATGATTTAGGTGTGCAAATACAAATAAATACTTTTACTATGAAAAATGTTAAAAAAAATAAATAAAGGTCTCAACCTACAGCAACCATCTATACCACATTGCTCATCCCATGGCCTTGAACAACTGTTACTTGTGCTATCCTTGGACAGGCTGGCTATCAAAATAGAAAGAAAATGGAAAAAGAGAGCAAAGCTTGCTAATCCTGATCACAAACTTGTCAAATAATCCCATCTCAGGAAATATTCCTAAGGAGTTGTGAAAAGCCAGAGATGTTCCACTACTGGAGCAACCTTCATGAGGAGGGAATGAACAGGGATGCTAAACATCCCCTCCCACTCAGAACAGTGCTCTAATTTGTTTTCATAAACCACTGGGCTTCTCTGCAAAAACTATGGTCACTTGAATTTGTGGCTCTTAGGAAGAGGTTTTTATGTCCACATTGGAATGCCCAACCCCTCCACCTCCACCACTATTTCAGCCTCCATCTCCATCTCCATTTCCACCTCGAACACCTCCACCTCCGTCTCCTGGTTGCCTTCACAGAATGCTTTATATTGTTTTGTGATTCCAGGTCTTTGAATATTTTGTTCTACTGTTTCAGCATCCTTCTTTTCCCTTTTTCACTTACCACCTTCTTTAAGCACACTGCAAAGATATTGATGGCTTGGTTCTAGACCATGGCACTAAAATGAATATTGCAATAAAGAGAGTTACACAAAATTTTTGGTTTGCCAGTGCATGTGATAATTATGTACACATGATACTAGCTTACTAAGTATGCAATAGCTAATGTCTTAACAAAAAACAATGTTATATTACTTATTAAAACTTATTACAAAAGTTGGTAACCATCATCATATTCTTCAGCAGATCATAACTATTTATGAGTGGAGGATCTTGCCTCAGTGTTGATGGCTGCTGACTGATCAGGGTCATGGCTGCTGAATATTGGGGTGGCTGTGATGACTTCTTAAAATAATACAATAATAAAATTTCCTACATCAATTGACACTTTTAACATGAGTGGTTTCTCTGTGGCATGCAATGTTGTTTGACAGCACTTTACCCACAGTAGAACTTATTTTAAAATTGTAGTCAATCCTCTCAAACTCTGCTGGCCACTTTACTGGCTAAATTTATTTAATGTTGTCTGTGTGTGCACTAAGTCACTTCAGTTTTGTCTGACTTTTTGTGATTCTATGGACTATAGCCCACCAAGCTCCTCTGTCCATGGATTTCTCCAGGCAAGAATACTGGAGTAGGTTGTCATGCCCTCCTCAATGTTGTAATAGGGAAGAACAAATTCGACTCCATGTTAGATCTGTTCCATTTACTTTAACCTTTATGCTTTGTTGCTTGTGCTTACTCATGCTGTACCTTTTTAAAAAGAATTTGCTTATAGCTTGGAATACATAGGAACACTGTGACCTGACAGTAACCTAACCTAAACAGAAAACAGCATTTATCTTGTTAGAGGTTTACAAGAACATCTTGACCTGATCGACGTGGACAGCAGCAAGAACAAAACATCTGACACCAAGAAGTTTGCAACAACTAATCACAGTCCACTGTCACTTTGCTTTTTGAAGGGCTTTGCTGAAAGCTTTCAAACAGTTCAGGATTTTTAATCCATGAGCCACTTGTCTCCTGGCATGGCCCTGCAATGAGTTTGGCATGGCCCCAAACTCTGATGTTTCAGTATTGTTTGGCCTCGCTGAGCATCAGGCACAATGACTTGCATTCAGTAGCAATATCCTAAATCTTTTGTCGTTACTTCAACAGTTTTCACAGCATTTTAACCAGCGTTTTATGCTCATCAATCAGAACTGGCTCCTAATCTCTTAAAGATCTATCATGAAATCGTAGTAATTCAGTCAGATCTTCTGGTTTCACTTCCAATTCTAATTATGTTGCTATTTTCACTACATTGGGGTTTTTTATTTCACTGAAGTCTTAAGCTCCACAAGTCTATCCATAGGGTTGTAATTACAAACTCCCATTAATGTTGATATTTTGACCTTTTCCCATGAATCACAAATGTTCTCAATGGCATCTAGAAGGGAGAATTTTTTTCCAGAAGGTTTTCAAATTACTTTACACACCTCCAACAGAGATCACTATCTATAGCAGCTTTAGTTTTACTAAGTGTACTTATTACACAATAAGGGGCTTCCCTGATAGCTTCCAATACTTTGGCCACCTAATGGGAAGAACTGACCCATTGGAAAAGACACTGATGCAGGGAAAGATTGAAGGCAGGAGGAGAAGGGGACACAGGGGATGAGATGGCTGGATGGCATCACTGACTCAATGGACATGAGCTTGAGCAAGCTCCGGGAGTGGTGATGGACAAGGAAGGCTGGAATACTGCAGTTCATGAAATTGCAAAGAGTTGGACACAACTGAGTATCTGAACTGAACTAAATTGGTAGCTTAGCTGGTCAAGAATCCGGCTGCAGTGCAGGAGACCCTGGTTCAATTCCTAGGTTGGGATGCACAGGAGAAGGGATGGATTACCCACTCTAGTATTCTTGGGCTTCCTTGGTGGTAAAGAATCCACCTGAAATATGGGACTCGAAAGTCATAATTAATCCTTGAACCAGAATGGGCTGCAGAATGGATGTTGTGTTAACAGTCATGATAAGAATGCTAATCTCATTGTAAATCTTCATTAGATTTCTTGGGAAATAAAGCACATTGTCAATGAGCAATTCTTTTGAAAGAAATATTTCTTTCTTTCTTACTTTTCTTTTTTCTGAAAACTAAGTCTCAACAGAGGGCTTAAAATATTTAGTAAACCATGTTGTAAAAAGATATGCTATCATTCAGCCTTTGTTGTTTCATTTATAGAACACAAAGTAGATTTAGTATAATTCTCTTCTCCTAACTGTTTCAACTACATTGAAAATCTGTTTAGTATAGGTGCCTTCATTAATGGTCTTACTGAGATCTTCTGGGTAACTTACTGTAACTTTTATGTCAGCACTTGTTGCTTCACCTTGTACTTTGACGTTATGGAGATGGCTTCCTAAACCTCTAGGACTAAACTTTTTAACTTCAGACTTTCTTTTTGCAGTTTCCTCGAGGGAGAGAGACAGAGAATGACTGGTGGGTTGAGCAGCTAAAACACACACAACATTCATCCATAAGCTCATCTGTCTCACATGAGTGGGATTCATGGCTTTCCCCAAACAATGACAACAAACATCAAAGATCACTGATCATCGTAACAAATATAATAATAATTTTAAAGACTTGAAACATTGTGAGAATTACAAAGTGTGATATAGAGGCATAAAACAAGCAAAGGCTGTTAAAGACAAGGTGTATAGACAGACAGTAAACGCAGAGTTGGTACAAACTTTTAATTTGGAAAAAAATGCAATATCTGTAAAGTTCAGTGAAGCAGAGCACAATAAAACAGGAAAACTCGGTATGCCTGTATTTAATCTTTAGTTCGCATCTGCACAGGAAAGCTTTTCTTTAACCCAATCCTTCAACACATCACACTTATTTTAACTCTCCTGTGTCTCTCCTATGTCATGAGCTGTCTGTAGTAGAGAACTGAGGATTATATTTGTTGATTAGGTGGATTTTATATTTAGTACAATCCCCGGGTTGGGAAGATCCTCTGGAGAAAGGAGTGACAGTCCGCTCCAGCCTTCTCACCTGGAGAATCCCATGGACAGAGCAGTCTGGCAGACTACAGTCCATGGGATCGCCAAGTCTGACAAGACTGAAGCAACTAACACTACAGGACATTACTACAATTTAAGTGTATATTGTGACTTTCAAAATGTTCAGTGCAATTAGATTCAAGTAAAAGTTATTTTACTAAGATAACAAGTGCTAATGCCTGTTTTTATATTTACCTTTCAAATTATCACAAAAGTTTAATATATTTACATTTACTTATTAGATGTAAAATGAAGTTGTATAAGTTTGGCATTAATTTTTAGAGAAAAAAATAAAGAACTCTGATTTAAAAGACATTTATAGATGCCAATTGTTTAATCTTCATGTTTGATTAAATATGATCAATATATAAATTCTGGCTAAACATTTATTTAAATAATATTTATATTCTACATCTAAATCTTCTTTTATTAAAATGCATTTTATATTATGTTCTCTTTTCTTCAAGTTAATGTTATTTTAGTCAAAAATCACATTCTTTTTGACAGTAAGTAGTTTCTCATTGATGCTTTCAATGTGGAAATCATGAGACATAAAATTTTAAATGCTTAGTCTATGTTAATGATTCAACAGAATATTCATCGGGGCAAAACGGCTTTAAAAGTCATTCCTGGAGAATTATCTCATTTTCAAAATATAGATCCAAGACTGAAGACAATCCATGATTCTCAAAAGGAGGTGGAAAGAAAATGTAATAGCCATGGCTTGAAAAGAAAAAAAATTCTTCAAGGAAAAAAGAAATAGTAATAGTACTAAAGAATTGTTTTGTTGGTTGATTCTCTTGTGTCCATTGTCATTTGTATAAGAACATTATGTGTTTCTATTCAATCTTCAGAAAACACACATATGCATTTTTAATTTTTAAAAAATAAACCATATGGAGACACTAATTCCTTTTTTATATGTGTAGCCTAATTGCAAAAAGAAAAAAAAAATGAGATTCAAAATAATCAGTTTTATCCAGTGGTGAGAAAATTTTGTCCAAGCAAAGTAAATCTATTTTGCAAAGGTTAGTATCTGCCACTAAAGCCAGGTAAAAACTCTAAAGTCAATCTATTTGATTAGCCAACTCCCACAAAGTGTATCAGCAGTTCACTTGGTTTGGAATGGGCCTGAACAACCCATTTGATTTTGTGGGAATGGCTATTTGCAAAGAAGTCTTTCTACACAAAAATAAATAGGACACAAAATTCTTAAAGTTACTCATTTCAAAATGACACACTATCAAGAAATGTTTCTCAGGCAGTAGCAAAGAATGTATAATGAGAGCTACAAATATCATAGACTTGTGTTTTTAAAAAAAATAAAATAAAAGGTCTGTATGCTTTAATCAGCTGCCTACCTCATCTTCTTTATGACTGGGATGGACAGTAAAATTAATTGAAAAAAAAATCACTTTTAATATCATACAATGAAAGTGTCAGATGGTAAAGCATATTGCTCAAACTAGAATAGGTAAGTAAAGGCTAAACTGACACAACTGGACAAAAACCACAACAGCTGTGGATGAAACATTATTCACACATCTGAGGCTCTGTCATTCATTCTTCAACAATGTGAAGTTTTCCACTTGTGTAAGCTTGTTGTGTTGGTGTTTTTATCCAGGAGACAATTTGATTCACTGATGAAATATTCTAGCTATGCAAAGCCTTCCTCATAGGCGAACTGTTAGAAAAGTTAGCATATCCAACTAAAAGAAACTGAGGTCTGTTGGTAGGTTGATGATGAACTTTAGGGGAAATATGAATAACTGTCCACAGCTGGGAAAAATTAAATTGCATGAGGTGTTATCCTACAGAGCAAATCAGTAATAGAGTGTAAAATTTCCAATAGATGTGTTCTATAATTACAGTTTTTCTTACACTGGAGATTGCAAGACTGTATAAAATAAGCTATAAAAAGTCATAAAGAGAAGGAAAATCACTTAAAGAAAATATTTTAGAGTTAGACCATTGCTTAAAATGTTCTGGTTTAAGGCTTACATATTGGCTTTAAACTTCAATTCTTCTAGTAATACCTATGATCCTTAAAATATAAAATTTGATTTACCAATAGATCTATTATTAGTATTGCTGTCCTTAAATCCTCAAATTATGATAAACCTTTTTTTGACTCATCACATAAGAGAAAAAAATTTAAAACTATGCATTACTCAGTGATATCAAGTAGTGAAAAGGAGTCATCAAAAAACCTTATGATTCCTTTAGAATCTTAGTGTATTTACTTCAGCCAATTGATTAGCAATACACTGACTTCTAGTACATTGTTAGAAAGATTATTTAAAACCTTAGTTTCAAAATTGATACCTGTGACCATGAATGGATATACTGCCTCCCCTCTTACATGCTTTGATATATTCAGCAGCAAAAAATGCTCTACTCTTAATGTGTGTTCCACAAACCCATATGGGAAGACTATTAGCTTCTAGTCAGTCATTTAAAGCTGTGGAGTGAGATATGGCTTGGCATCAAGCTTCTTGCCATTTGTGTTCATTCCTTACCTCCATTCCTGCACCTTACTTCCCTTAACCAATCAATTCTTTCTGTTACTTTAGGGTTTCCCATAATATTCTATGGCTTCCCCAGTAACAGATGGTAAAGAATCTTCCTGCGGTGCAGGAGACCCAGGTTCAATCCTTGGGTTGAGAAGGTCTCCTGAAGGAGGAAATGGCAACCTACTCCAGTATTCTAGACTGGAGAATTTCATGGACAGAGGAACCTAGCAGGCTACAGTCCATGGGGTCACAAAGAACTGGACATGACTGACCCACTAATACACATTTTTCATTCTGTATCAGTGTCTTAAGTCTGCCATAAAGACATACCATAATATGAGTGGCTTAAAAGAACAGGGATTTATTTTCTGATGTTTCTGGAGGCCAGAAGCCTGAAATCAAGATATTGGCAAGGTCATATTTATTCCAAAAGCTGCAAGGATGAATCCTTCCTTGATTCTTCCAGGTTCTTGTGGGTACTGGCATTCCTTGGCTTATAGTAACATAACTTTAATCTCTGCCTCTATCTCAGCACAGTCTTAATCCTGAATGTTTCTGTGCCTTGTCTTCATCTTATAAGATCACCGGTCTTTGGATGACTGGGCTCAAGCTCAGTCTAGATTAATTTCATATCAAGATTCTTAGCTAATTCAATTTGAAAAGATTTTGTTTTCCTAATAAGAACATATGGGTTCTGGTAGACTTGAATTTGGAAGGGTAGATATTCAGCTCTTCAGCATGTTATTAATCCCTTTCTTGTCAGTTATTTAGAATTGATTCAGCAGAATTCTCAGACACCAGTGAGTAGTTCTTTGTGAAAAAATCAACAATCCATCTTTGGCAAAGGACAGTACAGAAGTACCAATTTTACTTTTCCACTTATCAGGAGAAATAAAATGAACACTTTTATTTCTGCCACCCACACCACTGTTGGGGTATTAAGCTATCCCTGTGGCTAGTATTTGGATTTCACATCCTGAGAATTCTTATTGCATGATGGAATGTGCCAGTTGGCAGGCCTGCAGAATTGTAGCTCCTAGTGCAACAGCTGCATCTTGATGTGTTCCCCTAATTGGAAGAAGGGCTCAAGAGCAATTCTTAACTGTTTCCAAGGAAGGAACATAGTTGGACACAAACATCTGCTGCTGCTGACATCAGAGAAATGAGCATATGACTTGGAAGGGCCTTTGTGCCTGTGCAGTGGTAGAAGGGTTATGAGTTAAAGCAACCTTAACAAATAAAGCCTGAAGCAGTTTATGTTGAAACACTTTAGGAAGGGGTGCAATTTTATGTCACAAAAGTATAAGGGGGAAAATATCACATTTGAGGTGGTATATTACTGAGCTGGCCACATGACACACAGCTGTCTGCTAAGTGCTGTTCGGTTGGTGGAGAAGCTATAGGAAATATTTCCCCAAAGATGGCTCTTTGAGGGCTAGGGAGTATTTGAGTAAATGTGAAGAAATAGTATTTTGGCACCTCCATTTCTCCTGACTCTCAGCGATCATATTTTAGCCCCAAAGCCTGAAACCCCCAACACTGTTGCACTGTGCCTCCTAGTCCCCCTGACAGTAACTGCGGAGGCTGCAGAGAACTCAGGAAGCTTTCCACAGAGTATGGGAGTTCTTCCAGCTTCCACCACAATAGGTAAGGATGATGCAGTGCTTCTGCCTAGCCCACTTCACAAGGAGGTTGAGATAGCCAGTGATGCTATGAGATGAGGCATAGACACTCACGAGACTATGTGGAACTGGTAGAAGAGATCTGGCACAAGCTGGGTTGACCAAATACCTTAGGAAATACCACATGGACATGTGTACCACACAGGGAGGGGACATGTGTATACCTATGACTGATCCATGTTGATCTATAACTGAAGCGAGTGCAATATTGTAGTTATCCTCCAAATAAAAACACTTAAACTAAAAGAAAAATAATAAAATCAGCTCACCTGTGACAGCCCACTATTCCCTGATTTTCAGAGGTGCTTACCTTGAAATCATTTAACAACTTTTAAATTCATTTTTATTTTGAGTAATTTACATAAGTTACTTCTTGATCTTTGAATTTTATACACCATTGACTTCGTACTGTGCAGAAAGACTCCCACCACATTCACTCAAGATAATCAAAACATAGTTTTTTTCTATCTTCCATTCACTCAAGATAATCAAAACATAATTTTTATTAGATTAAGTTTCATTTTTTGGATGTATACCAGGTATACCATGATTGCCTTTTCTACATATTTTACAGTCTCTATTGTTAACATACATCTTACTTTATATGTGTTGTTTCCCTATAAGGTTAATTATTAATCAATTTATATTTTCCCACACATCATTTAAATCTCCTCTAAATTAATTCAAATTTTTTTAGGTACTCGAATTTATTTTCTAGAAAAAGTTTTTTATGAGAGCCTGTTGATAAGTTTCAATAAAGACCAATTATTCTTTCATATTTGTCCTGTAAATTCCTCTTGCCTCTGTGTTACTGGATGTCACGCCTGGATCCTGTGTTTTCTGACTCCTTGTTTATTCCTTTATTTTAGACACATGCTTAACCAATATCTCAAGAGAAATACAAGTGCTAAAATGTGGAGGGCTTCTTCTGTGTCTTAAATCTACTTTGAGATTGATCCCAAACTAATCACTGGAGTGGGTTGACATTTCCTTCGCCAGATGCTCTTCCCCACCCAGGGACTGAAACTGGGTCTCCTGCATTGCAGGCAGATGACTGACTCCAACTGAGCCACCGGGGAAGTTGAACAAACTACTACATTTAGCTTTTCTGCAGGCACATCACTGTATGGGACAGATTTAAAAACAAGCTTCCAAGAAAGTATTCACAAAATTCTTGACTCAAGTATCTCTGCCAGTCATATCTGACTTGAGGATTTAAATTTAACTGACAACAGAGAAGTCCCAGTAAATGTTAATATTATTAAAGAATGCCTGCATGAGTTTCATTCCAATAGTTTAGATAAACAAGCCTACTTACAGAGAGAAAAACAACAACAAAAAAAGGCTATTCAAAAAAGTTAAATTATTCATTAGTTTAGCAGAGCATTAGATGATTCGATAGCATCACTCTTCCAGTAGACATGAATTTGAGCAAACTCTAGGGGATAATAAAAGACCGGATAGTCTGGCATGCTGCAGTCCATAGGGTTGCAAAGCGTAGGACACCACTTAGCAACTTAACAACAACAATGATTCAACTATATTCAGTACTGGAGAGATTGGAAGCAATAAAGACTCAACCCCTGATCTCAGAGAGCTTATGGCACAGCAGGGGAAGGTGGCTCAGGTGGTGGGAAGAGGTAAACATTCAACAAATCAGTTTTTCAATGTATATGATAAGAATTAAAAGGAGAAACACAGGTAGTTGTTAGATTGAGGAGAGTGAAGTAATCAGAAAAAGAATTCACTGAGGAAATGATATTTAAATTGGGAACCTATGGGTGAGAAAAAGCAGAGAGGATGCAGTAGGGAGAAGAGAATCCAGGCAGAAAACAGCAGAAGATGTTTAGATTTGAAAGTGAGAATGAGTTTGGTGGTTAAAAGAATTATATATGTTTTAAAACTGAAACAAAAGTAATGTGGCTAGAATAAATGCAGAGGAGGCTGATGAAAGATGTGGCTGAGGAACCAATCCAAGTGTGGAACATACAGAGCCCTCATTGTTGTTGTTTTCCAGTTGCTAAGTTGTGTCTTACTCTTGCAACCCCATGGACTGCAGCACACCAGGCTTCCCTATCCTTCACTGTCTCCCAAAGTTCGCTCAAACTTATGTCCATTGAATTGGTGATGCCATCCAACCATCTCATCCTCTGTTGCCTCCTTCTCCTTTTGTGCTCAATCTTTCCAAGCACTGGGTCTTTTCCAATGAGTCAGCTCTTATCAGGTGGCCGAAGTATTGGAGCTTCAGCATCAGTATCAATCCTTCCAATGAATATTTAGGCTTAATTTAATTTATGATTGACTGGTTTGACCTCCATACTGTCCAAGGTACTCTCAGAAGTCTTCATCAGCACCACAGTTTGAAAGCATCAACTCTTTAGTGCTCAGCCTTCATTAAGGTCCAATACTCAAATCCATACATGACTACTGGAAGCCATAGCTTTAACAATACAGACCTTTGTTGGCAAAGTGATGTCTCTACTTTTTAATATTCTGTCTAGGTTTGGCATATTTTTTCTTCCAAGGAGCAAATATCTCTGAATTTTGTGACTGCAGTTACCATCCGCAGTGATTTCAGAGCTCAAGAAAATAAAATTCATCACTGTTTCCTTTTTTCTTTTTCATATTTATTTATCATGAAGTGATAGGAGAGGATCATGATCTTAGTTTTCTTAATGTTGAGTTTTAAGCCAAATTTTTCACTCTTCTCTTTTACCCTCATCAAGAGGTTCTTTAGTACCTCTTTATTTTCAGCCATTTGAAGAGTATCATCTATGTATCATCTAAGGTTATTGATATTTCTCCTAGAAATCTTGATTCCAGCTTGCGAGTCACCCAGCCTGGAATTTTGCATGGTGTACTCTGCATATAAGTTAAATAAGCTGATTAAATAAGCCTTTTTGTATTCCTTTCCCAATTCTGAACAAGTTCATTCTTCCATATCCATTTTAACTGTTGCTTCTTGACCTGCATACAGGTTTCCCAAGACACAGGTAAGGTGGTCTGGAATTCTCATCTCTTTCAGAATTTTCCAGTTTGTTGTCATCCACACAGTCAAAGGCTTTATTCAGCATAGTCAATGAAGCAGAAATATCTGTTTTTCTGTCTTTAATTTCTTTGTGTGTGTGTGTGTGTTTTGTTTTGTTTTGTTTTGTTTTGTAATCAAATGGGTGTCAGCAATTTGATCTCTGGTTCCTCTGCCTTTCTAAATCCAGCTTCTACATCTGGAAGCTCTTGATTCATGTACTATCAAAGTCTAGCTTGAAGCATTTTGAGCACTGCTTTGCTAACATGTGAAACGAGCACCTTTGTATGGTGGTTTAACCATCTTTGTACTGCCTTTCTTTGGGATTGGAATGAAAACTGACCTTTTCCAGTCTTGTGGCCACTGCTGAGTTTTCAAAATCTGCTGACATAATGAGTGCAACACTTTAACTGCATCATCTTTTAGGATTTGAAATATCTAAGATTGAACTCAATTACTTCCACAAGTTGTTTTTTTTTTTTTTAGTAATGCTTTCTAAGGCCCACTTGACTTCACACTCCAGAATATTTGGCCCTAGAGTAATTACACTCATCTTACATGCTAGTAAAGTAATGCTGAAAATTCTCCAAGCCAGGCTTCAGCAATATGTGAGCCATGAAATTCAAGATGTTCAAGCTGGTTTTGGAAAAGGCAGAGGAACCAGAGGTCAATTGCCAACATTCACTGGATCATGGAAAAAGCAAGACAGTTCCAGAAAAACATCTATTTCTGCTTTATTGACTATGCCAAAGCCGTTGACTGTGTGGATCACAATAAACTGTGGAACATTCTAAAACAGATTGGCATACCAGACCACCTGACCTGCCTCTTGAGAAATCTGTATGCAGGTCAGGAAGCAACAGTTAGAACTGGACATGGAACAACAGACTGGT